>LOEQ01001993.1:180938-194958 GCA_001685075.1 Bramus lutescens | reverse complement strand
GAAAATGGGAGGAGGGGAGGAGGTGAAAATTTTTAATATTTAAATAAATTATAATAAAAAAGAAAAAATTAAACCTTCCTTTTTAAACAGAAAAGGGGAGCTGATGTGGGATTCTCCTCTGTATGCTGTAAATACCATTGGTTAATAAAGAAACTGTCTTGGCCTGTGATAGGGCAAAAGAATAGAGTTAGGTAGGGAAAATGAAACTGAATTCTGGGAGAAAGAAGGCAGAGTCAGTGAGAAGCCATGGAGCCCCACCAGAGGCAGACACCGGAACTTTACCCAGTAGGTCAGAGACTCATGGTGATACACATATTAATGGAGATGGGTTAATTTAAGATATGAGTTAGCCAGAAATACTCTTAAGCTATTGGCCAAACAGTATTGCAAATGATATGATTCCTGTGTGGTTATTTCAGGGCTAAGCAGTCAGGAACTAACTAGTGGCCTCCTAAAACATGTCTCATTTTAAAAACACAGAAAGAATGATCGATATGACCCCTATTGAACTAACAGAAGTTGGCAGTGAAAAGCGTTTGGGGAAGATTGTGGGTGGAAGGTGAATTCAGTGAATCCTGCAAGGGGGGTAACAGGGAAATCATGACTCAAATCATTTCACTTTAACCTCAAAGTCCTTAAACACCTTTCATAGAGATCTTGCCTGGTCTACTCACTCCCCAAAACAGACAACTTCCTTAAGGGTATAGAGGATAAGCCTGAGGGTGAACTCTCTAAAATGAGCCTAGGCTAAATTAGGGCTCTCAAAACTACCAAAGTAGGGGTCAAAATCTTCCTTGGAGGCTGACAATAGGTATATTTCTATTCTCCAACATCAAGCACTCTCCCCACTGAACTTTACTGAAGCATTAATCTAATCTTAATCAATAAAAACCAGGAGTCAGATATGGGGGTAAATATCTGGAAGATCAAAGGACTGGAAACAGCCACCAGTTGCTTTCTTCCTCTCTGAAAGCTGCGATCCTGTCCACACCCCCACTTTATCACTTCCTCTCTCCACCGCTGGAATGCTGGGATTAAAGGTATAAACCCCCATGTGCTAGGATTAAAGGCTTGAGCCACTGCCAGGTAGCTTTGGTTAACTAGTAGCTAGCTCCACCCTCTGCTCTCCAGCAAGCCTTTTTTTGTCAGAGCACAAACAAAACATCACACAACACTTTACACTCCACAAGTGCATCAGTAACAGATCAACATTCTCTCTCTAGAAAAGACCAAGACAGCTGGCTTTGCCCAATGTCACCCTACCTCTCTCTGAGACAAGCAAACTCGAGTCAGAAAAGCCTACTGATGTCAAAATATATTTGAACTTGTCACCAGAAAGTTCCTAATAAGGTTTCTAGGTGATTCATTTGGTGATGGGAGGCATTTGACTTCCTGAGCCTGCCCTTGCACGCAGCCACACACTTGATGGACAACTGGCCTCTGATTGTGCTATTTCAGAACCATCCAAGGCATTCTTTATAGGGCTGTGAAAACAACAATTACTCCTCTGAGAAAGAATGAGAACTAGGAACAACAATTACATTAGCCTCACCAAAACAAGGAGCAGTAAAGAGATAAAAGCTAGCATTGTCCAGGGAGAGAGGCATCCTTTTTCCTAAAGCCTGTCAGGATAAACACCAGAAACACCAGTCCCCAAGGAGTTCCCATCACCATGCTACACATAGCTGTGCAAATGTGGGGTGCTATGGAGTATCACATTGTGGGAAATGTCACTAAGCCAAAGGGCATCTGATTTTGAGCAAATTCCAAGCAAACCTAGTGGCCACACCTCATTAGACAGCAAAAAGCAGTGTTTAAGAGCATGGCATTGTTAAATAGAATCTCTGGGACAATGTCTAACCCAGAACTAAAAGCTCCCTGGGGACAACTGTGCAGGAAGAGGACTTCTAATCACATTGCAATGATTCTTTGATCTCCCACATATTTCTGCACCATTCCAGATACTCCATGGTATTGAGACTTTATTTTTTAAGATGCATTCATTCATTTTTGCTGTGATGTTACTTTTTTGATTGCCAAAGAATCATTATTCCTTCCTAAGTCTTCGGGCCAACAGAAGACCATCCTCTTATTTCTTATACCTTAACTGTCAAGCTCCTGGCCCAACATTCTCCAATCCTCAACTCAGGACAACACCAAGAACAAAGATCCCATGCTGATACATGTGTGGCCAAGAGGACAATTCTTTGCTTCAACAACAGAACACATGATACTTCCAGGAGAGAAATCTCTATTTATGTCAATGGTCAAGGCAAATGTCCAAGCTCCAGCATGGCTACAAGGCTCTTCCTTATATGACACACTCCCTGCTTATTTGACCATATTGAATCTCTTAAGTTCATAAACATAGTCTGCAGTTTGTCTTCTAAGGTGTGAAAAATGTCTGTGATGATTCACAAATTCAAAATATGAAGAAGAGAAGGACTGAGCTCTTTGCAGGTAGGGCCAGGCTTTCGTGGTAAGATTAATGAATGTAAGAGTACAGATGGGTACTCTGTACATTCCTCCTTCCCTTACCCTGGTGTTGCTAGAAGAGGGAAACTAAGAGACCTGGAGGAAAGCAGAGATCTCTTTCCCGATCCAACACTTCCTCAGCCATAAATGGAGGCTGGATAACTGCACTTAATACACAATTGCTGCAAACCACAGCACTAGGTTCCAAAGCCACACAGCAAATTAAGGTTCTGACTAAGGAGGAACTAAGAAGCCTTCAGAACACTGATACTCATAAAGACCTACAAACAGCCATGCACATAGCCTGAAGACAGATGATGAGGGAAACCTTCATAGCTTCTCTCCTAGGAGATCTTGTCTAGACATTTTCTCCTCACCAGACTCTACACATACATTCTTGTTCATTACAGACTCAAAAGAAGCTTGTCAAGTCTCATCAATCCTGACCTGACTCTTGTTTGGCTTGTTCACCCAAAATAAATAAAAGGCAATGCATTTGGAACATTATCTATGATGCTAGTATTTGTAGGGTGACTGCTAATTGGCAAACTTTGGAATTAGTCATGTTCATTATTAAAGAAAAGAAATTACAATAACATAACCATTAGTGATTATGTATGATTTCTGAAGAGTTTACAGATGGGTCAGTCAAAATGTCCTTAGCAATTTTAGGTACAGCTCTGATTAGAACACTACTGAAAAAAAGAGAAAGTGCTCACACACACACACACACACACACACACATTTTAGATAACATCTTGAAGCAAAACTTACTTTTCATGACCTTTGCTATTGTTTGAGATCTTACCTTGAGCCTGTATTGCCTTTCTGAAACTAAGACAAACAACTGAAACTACTAATTGACTAATTTTGTAGTTGCTTCTGTTTAAAAGGCACCAAGGCCCTGCCCTTAGTCTAGCTAAAGGTGTGTTATGGCCTGAGGATCTAAAAACTAAGGGTTCAGTTTCATCCTTCTCAGTTTTCCCCTAACTTGTATTTACAGTCCATAGACACAGATTCTCTTTTTTTCACTGATGTCCCCAACTTTGTCTGTTAAGGCCATGGTGAACATTCACTACCTTTCTGATCTCCAAGGCTTGCATACTCAAAACCCTATTTGGTTGTAGTGTTAATTCTTTCCACACAATGTTGGATCCAACTTATTAATCTTTTATTGATGCTTTTGCTCCTATATTGACCATGTGTTTACCTGTTGTCTTCCTTTCTTAAGGCATCATTTATTTTTTGTTCCAGGGTAATGCTGACCCCATAGAATCAGATGGGATGTGTTTTTTCTGTTTCTATTTTTCTAGATGAGTTCTGGAAAATTAACATGCCTTCATCACCCAGTGCTTACCAGATTCCACCAGTGAAACTATTTGAACCAGCTGCTTTCTTTTATCTGTTTTAAAAGAATAGTTAAGTCATGTTTATCTTATTTAATAGATACATAGAATAATTTGTCTTTGTGAAACCTTGGTATATTCCATCTGTCAAAGTAGTTAACTAGACAGAAAAGGGAAAATGGTATGGGAAGTCCTTCTGTCTATGTGTTGCCATTATTGCATAATAAAGAAGCTGTTTTTGGCCAATGGCTTAACAGAGTAAAGCCAGCTGAAGGAGATATATAGAGGGAGTAGGCGGAGTCAATGAGATGTCATGGAGCCGCCAGTGGGGAAAGATGTGAGCTGCTACCTGGAATCTTGCTGGTAGGCCATGAGCCTTGTGGTAAAATATAAAATAAAAAATGGGTTAATTTAAGATATAAGAGCTAGCTAGCCATATGCTTAAGTGATTGGCCTAGCAGTGGTTTAAATAATATAGCTTCTGTGTGATTATTTCAGGTCTGAGCTTCCGGGAATGAACCAACAGCCTTCACCCAACAGTTAACAAATTAAAAAGCCTAGTGTCAAGCAGGGATTCCGTTTTACAAACCTATTGGCAGTGAAAGCTCACAGATCTCTAAACATTACAGACTATCTCTATTGCTCTTAGAACTTTGCAGTAAGATTCTTTTGAAGAAGACACCATATAATTAAGAATTAGGACATGGAGAAATCAAATTCTTACCTAGAAGCTTCACCCCTATTGGCTAGCTTCCATTGCACTACAGTAGGTGCTATGTATACTACCAAAGGAGAAGAGTGAGCATCAGTTATAACCAGCTGTGAGCCCTATGAGATGCAACAATGACTCACATGGCAGGAAATAGTCACTGGTACAATAGCGACAGAAACAGCATGGGAGTTACCGATGACATTCTGATTGGATTTCAGTCCTGCTGCACAAGTTGAAACCCATATCTGGCACCATGATCAGGCCAAGAACATAAAGCTTGTTTGGCCATAAGCCTTAGAAGAGAACCTATTACTATTATTTTTCTAAATGGACACAGGATTAAACTAAATCCTAATGACCTACCATTACAGTAGTAGATTATTACATCTCTCAACTCTCTTATCTGAGAAGCTTATGCTCTCAATAGATAGTGATTAACACAGAGACCACAACTGGCCAAGGTACTGAGAATAAAAGACTACAGAATGCTCATACCAAAATTGAACATATATACTGCATTCTGTCATCCCAAGGCTCGGAGACCATTGAGAAGGAATTATTGGAAAGAATTTAACAGTCAGAGGCAGTAGACTCTTGACTATAATGAAGCAATGTCTTCTGAACACAACTGGGCAGCTGCACATATAAATTCACAGTGTTTGAGGCAACATGTAAAAAAAAATCTGTGAAGCTCAAGCCACATCAAATCCCAGCTTAGAGAAAGGAATTGGACAGAAAATCCCACACCTAGCCATAAAGCTGTTATCAACTGTTATCTTCTGGGAAAGGGAGACACTGTTTTCTCTAAGAGTGTAGACCATGGTAAGTCAACCACTCACCAGTGGAAAGGCACATATCTAAGCTTATTTGGGAAACAGAGATTGGTCTTGATCGATCTTTCTTTCTTTCTTTCTCTTTCTTTCTTTTTTTGAGAACACACATTTTGGAAGGGTGATGGATCTAGGAAGAGTTATAAAAGTGAATAAAATCAAAATACATATGGAACTCTCAAAGAACTAATTAAAATTGATCCATTTTAATATAAAATACTGTATTTGTGGCAATAGTGTTATAACAAGTGTTCTTTTTATCCTCTGTTTACAGAATCAGGACTGGGGGTTTTATTATAGATGGTTAAGAGTAAGTACTGCCCTTGCAAAGGACCTGATTTAGTCCTATCCATATTGGATAGGAAGTGGCTCATAATCTCCTGCAATTCTAGTTCCAGGGGAATGCAACACCTGTAGCTTCCAATAGCTTCTACAACACCTACACTTACGTCCACAGACTCACAGAAATATCTACATACACATAATTTTATGAATAAATAAATGCTTAAAGAATTAGTAGTGATGATTCTCTTTTGATTTTAATTTTAATAAATATCCTGTATCACTCTCTCCTTCCCTCTCCCTCCCTCCATCCTTCCCTCCGTTCCTTCCTCCCTCTCCATCCCTCCATCCCTCCTTCCCTCCAGCTTTCCTTCCTTCCATCCAATTTTTGGGATAGGCTCAATTGATGTTTATCAATTACATTGACATTTCAAGAAACAAGAATTAAGTTTCTCAGTTTTCTTTGTTGTGTTCTTGTTTTCAATTTCATTTGTTTCTGTTTTAGTTTTTATTAATTCTTTTATCGTGCTTGAGTTGGTTTTTGTCTGCTTTTCTTCCTATGGTTTCATGAGGAAAGAGCCTACACTTGCAATCTAAGGCCCTTTTTTGTATCTAACATGGTTTCAGTGCAAGATATTTCCCTCTAGGCTTGTGTGTACTGCAGCCTAAAGATCTGGTGAGGTATATTTTTTATCTTCATTTATCTCAAAACAACTTTTAAGTGCTCTTCGGACTTCTTTCACTTATCAGTTATTTAGTGATGTTTTGTTTAATTTTCAAGTATTTGAAATTTCCATCCATTTTCTTATTACAGATCTCAAGTTTAATCGTATTATTATCCAAGAACATATTTGATACAAGTTCTATTATTTTAAATTTGTGAAGGTAGGTTTTGTTGCCCAAACGTAGTCTATTTTATAATTCTCCGTGTGAGTTTAAGGAAAACGTGAATTCTATTGTTATTGAATGGACTCTTCTATAAATGTCAATTTGAACCAGTTGATTGACGGTGCTTTTCCAATTATACCCTTACTAATTTTCAGCCTGCTTGATCTTCCAATTACTGTGAGGTATTAAAGTCTTCAGCTACAGTAATGGACTTAACCACTTCTTCTTAAAGTTCTATTCATTTTATCTCATGTATATTGGCACTTTTCTGTTAGTTGCACAGGCATTAAATATTCTTATGTCTCCTTGCAAAACCGACACCTTTATAGCATCCTCCTTTACTTCTAATAATGTCCCCTGTTTTCTAATAGGCCTTAGAATTACCATAGTTATCCCAGTTGTCTTTGATAGATGCTGGCATGGTGTGTCTCTCCATCATTTCAGCTTTAATATATCTGAATGACTTGTAGGCAAAACATAGACGAGTCTTGTTTATATCCACTCTGACAAGCTCTGTCTTTCAATTTTTGTATTTAGACCATTGAATTTTAAGCAATTAGTAATGCAGTTGGATCAACAGTTTGTGTGTGAGTACTTATATTTATGTCAAGTGAACATTGTTTCTTTTAGGAGATTTTATTCTTATTTTAAATGAGTTTGTTACTTTTCTCAATTTAGTCTGCATTTGACATATCATCTTCATCACATGAATAAAACATCATGTCATTTTATTAAAAGTTAGCATCTAAAATTTTAAGATGTATGTTGTTATCTGTTGAAATCCATATTTAAGTGGCAATACACTGCTTCATACTTAGTGCAAGTAAGGGTCTAAGCACAATACTCAAAGAAAAAGGTAAACATTAATAACATCCAGCTCTGAAGCTTGCAAGCTATAATGATTAGTCTGGTAAAACATGCACAATGGTGCCATTGTGGCACAGACATGGGAGTAACCAAGTTTCCATACATCTGTTTGCACTGCCAGTCTGTAATTCTGTTCTATCTTGTGTGATATTGTATGGTTCCGATGCCAATGTTGTTTATCCTGACTTTTACTATCCTGATTTTCCACTCACCTTAAGATGTGGAATGGAAATCCAGGCATGATGCAAGGAACAATATGAAATGAAGTAAGACGGCCTCAGTTTATAATGGCTATGAGCTGTCTATATTTAATGGGCTTCTTTTTTATAAGAGAACTCAAATTCCTCTGGCATCTTTTGCTTTGTTTCCCATAGGTTCTTCAAGCTTTCTTTTATACTAGGTCTTAAGTGGAGTTCATGTTTTATTCTTCCATAAGCAAATCTTGGCCTTTTCCTGGCACTCAGCTGCTATAGTAATAAAATGGGCTAGAATGGAGGTCTCCCATCTTTGTTTCAGTCTTCCAAAGTCTGTGTCCTGCATTATTGCATTCACAACTTAAAATTTTCCTTCTTAGGTGAGACAGGAAGGAAGTCTAGAGGTGACTGAAACCAGTCACCATCCAAGTAGAGCAAGTCATTGCTAACACCACCATCTCTAAGAGCCGGGCTCTCTTTAAATAAAGAATGCTTTCAACCGTTAGCTGCCAGAACTATGAGTTCTTGCTTGATTCCTCACTGGAAGAATCTGGTAGAGTTCACCCAAGTAAATCCCACAAAAATAGAGACCGTCCATCTAGGACCTGTCAGTTTTTCATGCTGTCCTAGTCTACTGTGAGCCTCCAGAAATTTATCAAAACTTCTCCATCCAAGGAAAGAATCTCTTCAAGTCCATGGCTTTACGATGACAGTGTCTAGCTTTACTTAGGCAAATCTCACTTTACATCTTCTCAATTTTGTTTGGAGTACTTCTTATTCTCAAGACTGTGTCAGAGTCCTCTGAGAGCAACCTGAAAGTTCTGTTCAACTGGACATTGTGCTCCCCACTCAGCTATGATCTGGCTAAATCTACCTGCCTCTGCCTTTACTGTGATATTCTCTCAAGCCATGTGGCAAAGCTCCATACAGTCAAGCCACCCCATATTTGAAACAAAAGATATGAACCCCAGTGCCAAACGTGTAAGTTCAAAAAAATATACTGTTATTTAACAGTCAGCCAATTCCTGTGCACAAGAAAAAAAATCAATTTTTGGACCAGCTTTGTTCTTGGGGGAAAAAAAAATCATTCATGGTTCTAGCCAATGATCTCATTACCCTCTGGATGCTGGGGTCCTTCCTTCACATCCTCCATTTCATGTTGACATTAGCTGTATTGAACTGCATTTCTATAATGTTTCTGTCTAGGTTCAATATTAAACTACCTTTTACAATCACTTCTCTTCTTAACATACTTAGATTCTTATTAGCCACCCCCCCAAATAACTGTGAGTGCGTGAAGTAATTAGCTCAGAGAGTACGCGCTCCCTTAATGCCTTCGGAATCCTGCCATCCAATACTGATTTCTCTAGGTTCTGAGCTGCAACAGAGCCTCTCACTAAGCTTTTGGTTTAATTATTCTTCAAGGTCATCCCTGTGCCACCCCTTCCATGTTCCTTGCCTTCTTTGCTTCTGTTTTTTTTTTTTTTGAGCAGATTTTTAAATAGGCTCCACATCTTAGCCAGTTTTGGTCATTACTAGCTCCAATCTCCTTTCAAACTTATTACTTGGCCTATTTTTCTCTGCAGCCTTGCCTCATTCTCTGATACTTTGGCAGGATTGTTTCTGATTCTTTCAGATTTATTTGCCAGGTTGGGATTGTTCTGTGTTTTGGTAGCCTGTGTCTTTTCTCTTTGATTCAAACGTATCCTGTGTGGCCTTGATTTGAGAATAGAACCTTCCCTTCTCTGGTTACAATGTTGATGTGTCTTTCTCTTTAGCTGCTGTTTGCAGCTCCACAAACTACAACATCCCCTTGAAACCTGAGATACTCACTAGGTCAGCAGGAGCACTAAGAAGACAACGTCTTAACCTGTGGTCCTTCAATAGAACCATCCTTCAGCATTTCCAGTCTATCTGCTGATTGATTTCTGTGTTCAACTTTGGCAGAATCCAGAATCCCAAGGTGAAAATGATAAAACAAATGCAACAATTATCATAATAATGCCACCTCCCACTGGAGAACATCAAAGGCTTTTCAAGTACTTTCCTATAAATTATCCAATTCAGAAAACATTACATAACAGACTTTTTTTTTTGCTTTCTTCTACCTATTATTCTAATTATTTTCTATTTTCTTCCAAACTCCTATTGTAATGTCTGTCTCCCCCATTTATGATGAATTGTCAAGTTTCCTCTTAAAGAACTATAGAAGGCACTTTAGAGATGGATCAAGACGCAGGGGTGCTGAACACTGTCAAGTGACAGAACACAGAACTGAGCGTTCAGTCTGACTCCTGGATGTGAAGCCAGGCTTTACAACCAGCAAAGCACACAGAGGAATAATCAGCAAAGCTCATCTGAAGAGCACACCCAACAGAAACTGGAGAAATGCCACAATCCGTAGGCACACAGAAGTCACAAATACCCCCAGCAGTACCAGGCTCAGAACAACCTCTCATTCCATTCCAGGTTAAGAAAAATTAGTTCAACCATGTGGCAAGCTAGATACAATAACAGCTGTTAGATTTCCTGGATTTTCTAAGTTCTGTGACCTCAGAAAAGTATTGTAACCAAACTATCTCAGCTCCTTTGTCTGTGTCATGGTAAGATCCTTGCTACTTGCCTCACAAAATTCTGCAATAACAGCATGTGTTCATCTGAGTCACACGCTTCAAAGAGTATCCAATACCTGATGAAGTACTAGTCTGCAAACTGCTGTTTTTATTATTATTATTAATTATTATTATTACTACTGTTATTGTCTAATGTCGCAAGAGTTTCTTCGGGAATGTCTGGGGATGAGATAAAAAAAATCTATGAGATAAGGATGACATACATGGAAGTGAATTTTTGAGACACAGACTTGACTACCAGAAGGTTCTGCTGGGTAAATATCTTCTGATATCTAATTCTAGGATATAAGGACAGTCCTAGAGGATCGAGTTTTTGTTTTTTTAACTTATGTATACTGTCTGAAGTGTGGGCTCCTTGGAGTTCTGAAAAACAGTTAAAAAAAAAGCAGTGTCAATGTTTTAGTTTAATTTCCTGTTGCTGCCATAAAAGACTCTGACAAAAACAATTGAAGAGTGAAATGGTTTATTTTGGCTCAGAGTTCAGGTGCACTTTATCACCGCAGAGGAGTCAAGGTATCAGAAATCAGAGATGGATGGATGGAAGGATGCTTGCTGTTTGCCTCTCTTTGTCTTTCCACTTATATAGTCTAGAATTCTATAAAGGGAATAGTAACACCCACAGTAAGTAAGTCTTCCACACAGGGATACCCAGAGACCTGTATCCTAGGTGAGTCTGGATTCTGCCAACTCAGTAATTAGCATCAACCATCACAAGCAGCATCTTTCATATCCTGAAGAAAAAGAACAATAAACACATGCTTTGCAGGGTACTATGCGGGACAAACTTTCTGCTAAACTAGCCCCAAACAGGAACACGTCATCATATCAGTTTTGATGCTAAATTTCTACATGTTCTTCTCTCATTATATTATTAGAAAATAGCCACGCTCCTGACTCTTGGAGAAAAAGCCCCTTGAAGCCAGGATAACGTGGCTGAGAGCTGGAGCTCATGTTGACAATGAAAACCCTTTCAAGGATGCAAGCAGCAATTTATATTCATTCAGAGACAAAGACTATTCGTCTAATGGTGGAAGTACTGCTTCTATGATGTTACAATATGAAGAACCAAATATTTGGCCTTCAAATTCTCCAGTCTACTGTTCAGCCTGGATTGAAAAGGAGATTCAAGCCACATTCCTAGAAATATCATATTTATCGGCAGTGATAAATTTGGCAGTCTGAAGGACTCATAGTCTACACTTACTTTAACAGCAAAGACTCAGAAAATGGGCAATTGCTTCTCCAACATGATAAAAGCATCCCAGAGTTGAGCAATTGATTGAAAAAAAAATGAGACTAGCCTACCAAAGATGAGAACTCTGGGAGCTCATTCATGTTCAGAGAAAGAATCCAAGCGTGGCTAAGAAAGGCACGCCAACTGGCACTGTGAAAGGAACTGGGTAGACTCTGCACACTGCAGATGCAGGGAGTGTGCTTACGGGGAAGTTCTGACTCTTTTTTTCCTTCACTTGAATGACTAGGATCAAACTGCTTCGCTTGAAATTCTACTGGTCGACAGATCTGTGTCTGAAGCCTTGGTCCTAATTCCATTTTTCTAAGGTTCAAGAGAACCAACCCGCTGTTGGTTTTGGAGGGGGGAAAAAGTCTTTCAAGCTATTTTATTCCAACCCACTGAGACATTGGATCTGAGAAAATATTTCATAGATCTGTACCACTATGACCATTTAACCCAAACAACAAAACCTAAAAAGTGTGATTATATATGTCTTCCCAACAAAGAAAGGCCTTCTTAAGGCCAAGAAAGACTCATCTATTGACCTATAAGGCAGTTAGGGAGGGAAACATGTTATTCAATGGTGTCAAAAGTCATTGAGGATCTTCCCCTTCTGCAGATGTAAACACACTGTGAGTAGCTCCATGATAGACCCCATTTGGTAGACCAGTTGATTATCATCTACTTTGTCTCTGTACAAACTTGACTCAACCACATTGCTAACCCAAGCTCTGCAAACTCAAAAGGTCTGTTGACAATACTACTTTTCCCTTGTTTATTAGTATGTGTTGACATCCAGACACATTCTCAGGCAGGTCTTGAAGACTTCAGATTTTTACAATATTACAATTTCAGCAAGCTGGATGTTAAAAAATGGAAATTGGACAGACTGTTATCAACTTTAATCGACCACTAGAGCACTGGAGCCTGAAGGCACAGTATTTAACGGTTGGAATGGGGTGGTCAAGTAAAATGCTGTCTCTTTCATTTGGAATCTGGGAATAAAGCCAACCCAGATTAAAAAAAAATAAAGGGGGGGAGCCATTACTTTGACAGCTGTGGCAGAGCACAAGGATCCACGTTACAAAGGAGGCCAAGATGCAAATATTTCAGTTCACTTGGGTAAGGTTTGTCTACTGAATTCTGGTTTGCAGAATTTTGTGCATAATGGAAATAAATAAGCCCAAACATGAAATACTGACTACAATGAAAGTAATCAGCTGATATTTAAAAAAATGCATCCTGAGATATCATTCTACATGGCCAGATTTGGCCTCGTACGCCATCACCTTTCTGTAGAGTCATAGTTGTCTTCTTAGAGACAAATATTGTGCTGCCCTGGTTGAGCTTCTTTGCTTCAGCAACTAGACACTGTCTTCTGTGTACACTTTAGAGAATAATTCTAGAATTACTGTGTTTACTTACATCTGACATCAGTGAGCACTCACCTGTTGGCAGTCATCTTAGAAACTGCCCATGGAATTAAAGTTATCTTACTGGCAGGTCAAGATTTCTATTTTTTTGTCTCTGTTAGCCACACCCTTGACAATCGTCTGCTCTGCTAATGTGATTTTGCGCATTATAAACTTTTCAGTATTTTCTTTCTTTAAAACAAAATATATTGTTTATGTAAGGAGTCTAATGGCCCATAGCAATCCAATTTACATGTAAAGTACAAGATTTCATATTGAATTAGTTTTATTACTTCACATATGAAAGATATTGAGTAGTGGTAGGTATATTGTATTTGTATCAGAAAATACGAGGGCAGATTTATTGTGCCACTGCTTAATAACATTAGAATTGATTATCCCAATGAGAAGCAAGAAATCTTTTTGCTATGGGAAGAAAGATTATTTCCACCACAACACTGATGCCCAACGAACCTTTTCCTGTCTCAACTCAACAGAACTCCTGTGGTTAAAGAGTTAATAAGGTTTCCAATGTGATAACACTAACCGTATCAGCAGCAAGAGAATATTGTTGATTCCACTTAAAATCTATTTGGTATGCTGGGAATTATACAAAACCTATAAACCATCAGATATTTTATCACTCATGGCTTTGTATGCTAATTATGGTGACTCCTTTGACCTCTCAAAAGTTTAGTTTAATCTCTTCTGTGTTTTTCTATTTTATGGAAGCCTCAGATATGTTTCTTCTTTACATTTTATTTTTTCTTCCTCTAAACTCCTATCATTAGCTGATCTCTTTACAAAACAATCTTATAAACTATGAACCAAACGAAATATTTTGGGAATGAGATTTTTTTTTAATTCAGAAAGTTTGTTCTGTAAGTACTGATGTTAACCAAAAATGCTTTTTGGATTGTTCTTAATCATCATATTTTCTTTGTGTTACCCCTTTCCTCTAACCCCAACAAATTTTCATTTAATATTATTAAAACCTGTCATATCACTTAAACCAAATGGAGATAAAGTATAATGCTGATTTAACAAAAACTCAAAACAAGAGGCAATACTTTAAGGGTCACAGAATTTCACATTCTGAACTGTGGTAAAGATGATAGACAGACAGACAGACAGACAGACAGACAGA
>LOEQ01001993.1:165508-180848 GCA_001685075.1 Bramus lutescens | reverse complement strand
ATAGATAGATAGATAGATAGATAGATAGATAGATAGATAGATAGATAGTAAACACAAAGTAGTTCTGAGCCTGATTCATTTAGCGTAACATTAAGACCTCTAGTTCCAGTTCTTCCCTATAAGTGTCATGACTTCGTTATTCATTATGACTGCATAAAATTCCATTTATCCGTTAATATTTTAATTAGCAGCCAGGCTTCTTTCAGCTCCTGGCTATTGTGAATAGCTAAGCAATGAACTTGGATGTGCAAGTAGATACTTGTGATATGTTGACTTAAAGTCGTTTGGGTGGATACCCAGGAGTATCACAGCTTAGTCATATAGTGGTTTTTGTTTTCATGTTGTTTGTCTGTTCATTTGTTTGGGAGAGTGTGCTGTTTCCATAGCAGCTGCAAAGCTTTACACTCCCATGTGCAGTAAATACAGGCTCCCCTTTCCCCACATTTGTTTCCTTTATGATAGCCACTCTGACTGGTATATGATGAGATCTCAAAGTGATTTTAATTTGCATTTCCCTAGTAGCTAAAGATGTTGAATGATTGTTCTTATGTCTATTGGTCACTTATATTTCTCCTTTTAAGGACTACTTATTCAGTTTGCTGTCATATTTATTAAGTGGGTGATTTGATTTTTTTCCTGGTATTTACTTCTTATATTTCTTCATCTACCCTCGATATCAATCCCCTATCTGATGCATAGTGGACAGATGGGGTTTTCTCATTCCATCATCTGTCTCTTCACTCTGATGATGGTGTCAGAAGCGTTCTAATTTCACATAAGTACATTTGTCAATTCTTGGGATTATTTCCTGTGCTATTGGACTCTTTTTTTTTCCTTCAGAAAACCCCTTGCTTATGCCTAGGTCTCAGCATTTTACATGTGTTTTCCCCCAGCAGAAGCTTCACATCTTACATTAAGGACTTTGATCCATTTTGAATTGGTTTTTATGCAGGATGAGCTATAGAGATCAGATTTCATTCCTCTTTATGTGGAAACTATGGATACAAGATTTTTGCTTCATGAGTTCAGACATTGAAACTTATTCTCATCTGCTCAAGGGTAGAAAGAAGATTCTTCCCCACCCAGATTTGTTTCTTGGAGTATGAGAGTTTCATATCTTTCTGAGGCTCCAATATTATGAATTTTAGTCAGATTGCATATGCTTTCCATTACCTTTTGCCTTGCAGACATCCAGACACAGTTCAAACACAACATTCAAGTAAACATAACTATATGAAATAGTTAAAATATTTTAACTAGGAAAGGAAAACATATTATTAAGAACCAGTGCACTGTAGGTTTCTTGCCACAATATAAATGACTGAAATGACTCTCACTCTAGGGCAGTAATTCTCAACCTGTGGGTTATGACTCCTTTTGGGGTCACTTATCATCTGCATATCGGATATTTACAATACGACTCCTAACAGTAGCAAAATTACAGTTATGAAACAGCGATGAAATAATTTTCTGGTTGGAGGTCTCCACAACATAAGGAACTGCAGTGAAATGCTGGAGCATTGGGAAGGGTGAGAACCACACTCTAAAGAGTCTAAGTGCATGGCTATATGAGTGTTTGCATCCCACAGTGTTTGTATACACACATATGTACAAGCAGTACACAGGAAGGCCTATGATGTGCATGTGTTGTGCACTGGGTATAAAAACATGCCCCATCATTAGATATGCCAGTTTTGTCTCCTTTTAGAAGGAGTAACATGCTTAAATTAGGCTTAGGTTTTTCATTTTTTTTCCTACAAAAGCCATGTTCCCCCTACGTTTTACTGTAGAGTTCCAAGCTTAGATTTAGCTACTCAATCCAACCTTTGTCAGCACGAACACTCACCAGGTAGCAAAGGAGTGAAGCAGTTGAATTTCTGCCAGAAGCAAATGAGCTCCCTGGGTGGGTCCTAAACACATGACAATTGGTCTCCAAAATCACCACTACATATCCAGCAAACAAAGGAACCCCTGGTTGCGCCTTTCTCTCCAGAGACTAGCATTGCGAAGGAAGGAGAGCCAATAGCTTATCGTTTAATTTTCAGTTTTCTTTAAGTGGTTCACCTCACGCCTTGATAAAGAACTTTTAACATGCTACAATTTTTATCTCTGCGTGCTATTTCCAGCTTCTTCCACAGATCACCATCCCTTGTCAGGTACACATCAGCATCCGTGGCACCACTTCCACTCCAAAGTTCTTAATACCCTGCATGTGTGTTCCTTGGTCCTTCCACCCTGATTCTTTGTGAACTGCTACTAATTTTTCAGCCAGTAGGGCTGCTTTGTAGAAATGCCGAGATGTACAGACTATGCTTCATCCGGTGGAATTCATAGACTCCTAGGGGAGGTCAACTCGATGTGTGATAGAAGTGTGTGCGTGAACCACCAAGATGTGAAGTTCTGCGCATCAGCAACATAAGGAAGGAAGGAACTATTAGAGCTCACCGTTTGAGAGCACAGTCCATCTTCGTAGGGAAGGCGTGGCAGGAGAAGCTGGAGGCAAATAGTTACATCATGTCTTCAGTCAAGAAGTAGAAAGGGAGGATGCTTTCTCCCTTATATTCAGTCTAGGACCACATCCTGTAGGATGGAGCCATTATTTAGAATGGGTCTTTTCCACCTAGGTTAGTTCAATGTATTACCTCCCTCCCAGGCATGCCCAGTGATTTGTCTCCTGGGTGATTCTAGGTGCTGTTGATCTAGGAAGTGATACTCACCATGACACATCCTCACCCTTCTATCTCATCTACAGTTTCCCTCTATCCATTGGTCACCTCCATCACTCCTTTCTCCTCTTATGGGACAATCTTGCATGCCAAATGCCATCAGGTTCCTTGGGCTAATCTTGTCACCTCTCAGAATACTGCTTCATAAGTCACCTTATGAGATGCAAACGGCAAGACCTTCCACCATCTTGCCCTGCCTTAGGTAGGCCAGAGCACAAAGCCACAACATCTAGGAACAGAGGATCACTGAGAGCACCAAAGGTGTGACTGCAGAAGACAATGTGTGACAAGGAAATGAGATCACCTGGGACTCCAGGGCTTTGGAAAGCCACATTTGCACAACACCCGTACATTCCTTTATCTCATCCCCACTGGTCAGAGTACTCCTCCCAGTGTGGCATGGGGATTTCCTTATCTTCACTTGAACATAACGCATAGAAAAGAGCATGCAAACGACTGCTTAATTAATTAATTAATCCATGCTACAAGATTAATTAATTCCCCCAAACAAACTTTCCATTTACTCAGTGGTCTAAACTCAAAGTGAGAAGGAAAGCAGCTTAATTGAATTAGTCCACTCTGAGGCATAAATTATTAAAAAATACATCCGTATGAAGTAAGACTTGGCAATGGTGTCTTTTTAAAAATCTGCCCAGGAAGTTTTCTTGAAAAGTCTGGCACGGGAAACTTTCGGCATGCTGGCTGCCCTGGCTTCCGCCGCAGCTCCTGCCTTTGTCTACTCATTCCATGCTTTCCCCTGGCTGTACGACTTTTGTGGTCTTCCTACACACACCTTCCTTTCCCACCCTTTTCATACCACTCACTGTTCTTGCAGAAACCTGAAGGGGCAGTGTTATCCACCATCTGTCTACCCAGCATCTTCTCATTGCGACTCCCTTTGGCCTTCTGAATCTGATTGCTTTTGGTCTTACACGTGGATGCCAGAAACTTATGCTTCATTGTAAATACGAATTGAACTCCTAGAATAAAATATTACTTATCTGTAAAAAAAATAAAAAATTCTCTGGAAATTTTAAGAATTTTAATGACTGAAATGTGAAAAAAAATTGCAAAGTTCTTAGCACAGCCTTGGCAGCACCCTATCCAGTGGCAGATAGACTGGATTGACATTAGTGTTCATATTCGCCATCTTCAGGGTATACCCCAGTGATCACAGCTACGGACACAGGCGCTTCTTCCCAGGATCTCCTTATCCTTCAGCATAAAATAGCCACACGATTTGAAAATGGCCTACTCAGTGCTGCTGCACTTAGTGTTCTCTTCTGATGGACTCAAACTTGCTCCATTTCTACAGAAATGGGTTTCATTTACTCAACACAGCGAGTGTGGAGCAGGGTTCAAGGGCCTAAAGAAGGATGTGTAACATCATGAAGGCATCATAATTGTATTCTCTGATGATGGATCTGCTGTACTCATGAAATATTCAGAGCTTGTTCATTTAAGATGATCTGACATACACCGACTTCTTTTCTTCCACATGTATGCCTTTTCTGAGCAATTTTTATCTAACTGGGGGGTGCATATTTATCAGGATTAATTAATACACAAGAGAAAAGAACTATCTGTGATTAGATCAACTTCCCAGGTTCATCATAAATATTTTATCTGTTTCTGTGACTCTATGATCCCGTATTTGTCACTTAGGAAATAGTTCTAGATAGGAGACCTGAAATTTCGTAGCAATGAAAAAAGAGTGGAAGGATTCTCATGGTTCTTACAGCCAGGACTCCATCAGAAAGAACTGAAGAGACCAGTGGAGCACTGGACGAGAGACAGCAACCTCTGAGACAGAATCTCAGTGGAGACACTCCAGTCCTGCATGTCCATGGCTGAGTCTGAGTCTCTGTAGTCAACATCCTGTAGAGGTTCAGAAGAAAGCTTTGGCAGATGTTAGACAGCCTGCACAGCAGAAGAAAGTCACACCAGAGTCCCTAGAATTTTTCATTTCGTGATAACCCTTAGCCCTATTATTTTCCACATACAACCTTCTACCATGTATGTGCCCCCTCACTTCATCTTTCTATCTGGCACCTGCCAACCAACCTTGAAAATCAGCTTTTAGTTCCTCACTATGATGTCTTTCTCAGCATTGTTTATATCTTCAGTAACTGAAACATTCTATCGGAGTGGGACTGATTTCAAACAGCAAAGTTTCAACCACCCAAGATTACCAAAAAGGAGTTACATTCTCTACCCCTACCTCTCAAAGGACATCAAGAGATTTTTGACTGTAGCTTATAAGCATATGTATTTAAACTCTTTTCATCCTGACGATGTTCTCTTCAGTCTCTCCAAACAGAACACCTTATCAGCCTCCAGCTCACCAGCGTTCCTTTCTTCCATTATTGCAGGGGAGCTATTGGTTAATAGCCAAAAGCTGTCTTTGGAGTCTGGGGGAAGAACAATGTTTGTTAATGTGCAGATTGCACAGATTTGTACCTCATCACAATCTCATAACACCCTGTATCTGAGATATTTTCCTACATATGTATTGATCTTACCTTTTCAAATAAATTACAGAATCTCTAAGAAATGAATTATGTTTTATTAGCTTTTGAGTTTTACTGCAATGCAAACTCTCAATCATAGTTTGCAAAAAATGGAAAAAATATAAATATATACAAATATAGGTCATTGATTAAAATTTACATTTCATAAATTCCTTCTGTAAATGCCACATACTGTGCCTGCAATTACTTCTGGTGACTGATTATAAAATAGAAAGTCAAACTAATCTGGGAGAAGGCTTTGGAAGTAACTGGCTAGGGTCTGGAATCCTGCTCACGGCACGATCACCATTGTTCTCCGCACTGCTCTCCTGACCCTTCTGTATTTTCTCTCCATTTAAGCCAGTGTGTTGATACAAGGTCATGGAACTTATGCCAAGGTATCGTTTTCCTGGGGCATTTTCACCAGAGACAAGGTCTGAAACAAGGCCTCTCAGATGATGAATTCTGAACACTAGGGATCGCATCAACTTTGAAATGCCCTAACACCAAGAGTCTCAGGGGCTGTTTATTCCACTTTCAGACACAGTCAAGAACTTCTTTCTAAGCTGTTCTCCAGCAAGGATGGATGAATGCTCAAAAAAAAATGTCTTGAAATTCTGCTATATAGCTCCACATCTTAGGCAGTGTTCCCTAGAGATGAATTCTGTCACTCGCCATGAAATCTCAATGCACTGGGCCCAGGGCTGCTTTTGTTTCTGTAGCTACATGGAAGGTTTGAGTCTGCTCCATGTATTCTACTCAGATTTTTTAAGACAGTTCTCAACATCTTTGTGACTTTTCTCTCCATAGCTAAACTTTCTTTCCTCTCACCATTCTTCATTGTGTAACACTCTGGCCGTCCTCCTTGCTAAGGACCAGGCAAGGCAATGATGTAAGTCTGCTCACAAACTGACAAGGTAACCTGCCACCATTCCATAGATGCTGGCCAAAGACAGAAGCTTTTTAGGTCAGTGACAGAGGGTTTCATGGTTCATGGAAGAGCAAAGTGTAAGTGAGTTCCATGTATATGTCAGTTCCCCTAGCGCTCTCTCTCTCTCTCTCTCTCTCTCTCTCTCTCTCTCTCTCTCTCTCCTCACTCACACACACACACACACACACACACACCAAAATTAATTCTTCCTATTAGATCTAACCTGTCTTTTCAATGTTTTAAAGACATGCCTGGTGTCTGAGTTTATGATACACCATGATCCCTACACCACAAAGAAGACCAGTATAGTCTAATTCACGTTTTACATATGAAAAACACTACCTCATCAGGAACTAAGGGTTGTCATGTGAGTAACATGTACATAAATGCAAACAAATGCATTTATATATGAACACAGATCCACATACAAACATGGAAAGGAGTTCATGACCACGCGAAGTAGAGACTGAGTACGCATTCTTCTCCTAACACACAGCTGGATGCACAATCCAGATGACAGTAAGACAGTGCTTCACAACCTGTGGGCTGCAATTAGGGTCCCATATCAGATCTCTTGAATATCAGATATTTATATTACAATTCATAACAGTAACAAATTTTCAGTTATGAAGTAGCAATGAAATAATTTCATGGTTGGGGGTCACCACAGCATGAGGAGCTGTTTCAAAGGGTCACAGCATTAGGAAGGTTGAGACCCACTGCACTAAGATGAATCTATAGCATGCAGGTACTAGGCAGCTACCTGTGCTAAGTGATGTCTGCTTGGAGCTGGGAGCATTAGCTGGAGCAGGCAAGAGAGAAGAGTGTTACATGATAAAGCATGAGGAGACAGAGAGAGAGAGAGAGAGAGAGAGAGAGAGAGAGAGGAGAGGGTGGGAGAGAGAGAGAATATGATGAAGGCATGGCTTCACAAACCAGGACCAGATACTGTTCTTATGGAAACTTTCAGCCAGAGGCTCTCAGAAGAGCCCAGGGGCAATTAGTGGGGCTTTTATTACAGAGCAGCATTGTATATTAATTTTCTACTTATTGCCACCAAAACACCACACAAATGTCTTCTCAGTCTCCTTTTGTGCTTGGAAAATCAAGGTAAATGAAGTAATGTGGCCATGTCACAGGGTTCAAAGTGCTCGGGTACTGGAACTGTCTGATCTGGATGCTGTTCTGATCTCAGATTACTTCTTGGAAAATCCTAAATTGTATCAACCCAGAGAGTAGCCAGATATTCCCCTGCCTCTACTGATACATCCAATCACAGCAAAGCTTATAGGTTGAAAGAAACACTTCCATGGTCACCTGTGGTGCAGGGTAAAGCTAAGCTCTGCCCTCTCCCCACATGGACAATTCCATGTTCCCACGTTGATGTTCCCTGAGCATCCTACTTTAACCACACATGTCCAACCACACACCAAAAGACAAACATGGCTTCTGATTTTTGTGATTCACTTTTCACTAGCAGCTTGTAAAGGGGCAGAAGGATGTCAAGATTTCCTCAAGGATGCCACCAGGGACATGGCTCAATTGGTAACATGCTTCTCTTACAAATGTCAAGACCAGCACTCCCATGATCCCTCCATCTTCCAGTGGTATGATTTCTAATAATTTATCATATTTCATCCTCAACTTCCTTATCTTTGAAAATAGACACAATAGCACTGTCCAACTACTGGAAATGCTGAGAAGGTTGAATTAATAAATGAAAGACATTCAGTGACACACGCTTGGTGTCCCACCTGAGATGGCCAGGGAATCCACGAAGCCAGAAAGCATGGCCCCTGTTTTAACACTCACATGGGAGTCTATGTATCACACAGTTAGCAAATAATGAATTCACAATGAGATTCACGCTCTGCAGGAGAAGTATAAAGGGTAACAATGGTATGTCCTGTGGGGTCAGGATGGGTCTGAACCAGTTGGAACCAGGGCCAGTAACTGTGGTCTGGCTAATTGTAATAAATGAAAGGTTATTTGAACATATCTTCATCCTTTCATTTACAGATTGGCTATGGCTGATTTTTCACTATAGGAGCAGAGGTGAGTGTTGGAGACAGAGACCCCTAGATCCTACAAGCCAAAAATAGCATCTGTCTTTCCTTAAAGGAAAGTCAGCTAACCCCTGACATAGATGAAGCAAGAGACAGACAAGCCATACAGAGGAGCTAGGAAGATGGGTCTAGGACTTAGACAGGTCAAGTCCCTAAGACATGAAGTGACCACATACAACACCCCAAATAGCTGGCTTTATCTCTTGTCCTCTCATCTCAGGAAAAGACGAGCCCTCCCCATTGATGACTGCACCATCCTCTGTCTTTACTGCTTTCTCCTCTGCAAAAACACCCCCTCCAAGTTATCCTGTCTCCTCCCTCAGTCCTGGCCATCCACACATACTTGTGTTTAGGGACAGGGTCTGGTAAGGAACCCACCTGACCTCAAACTTGTGATTCTTCTGCCTCAGCTTCCCTAGGGCTGGGATTACAGGCGTGTACCATCACATCCAGTGTCCTGAATCCCTCTCCCCACCACCTTTCTCAATGAGAAACATCATCACTCTCTTTATTCACACAGAGTAATTGTTCACTGCATCTCCTTCACTTTTCTGTCTAGCCTGCTGATTCTCCATAATTTCCTTTGTATTCTTCCCTCCATGTCTAGGTTCACTGCCTGTCCCAGGTCATCCTTAGCTGTAACCACATTCCTGAGACCCTTTACTCCAACAACTAATAATCATCCTGACTCCAGGGCCCAGTCCTTTTCACCTTGTTCCCATTCTGGCTTCAGAGTCCTCATTGTAAAACTCAAATCTGGCCATGCCACTCCACTCCCTAAAACTTACCAAAGGCTTGCAGTTGTTTAGGGGGCAAGAATCCAAACTTTCATAGTCTGGATGATTTGTTCTGATCCATATCCAATTTAATCCCACATAAAGTAGGACCTTATACTGATAGCCACAACCATTTATTTTTCTTTTTGACCAAGTCATACCTTTGAACACAATTCCATACCTAATAAATGCCTCCACTCTGAATTCTTAGAACGAAATACAAACCAGTACTTCATTTCCCCAGCCTCTCTTGCAGCTAAAGTGCAAGCTGCCTGAGGCAACCGAGGGCTCTCAAGTCAGAGAAACTCAAGTCAGATTCTAAATCTGAGATTAGGAGCATAAAAATCATACACTACACAGGGCTCGGTTTGTGTGCATGAAGAAAAGACGTCAGGGTCTCTGACAGCACCGCTGCTCAGCACTGAACCATGAGCAGTGGATACCATCACTACTGTGCCCATCGAAGGGGCAGTGATGCCTCCTCCAGACTGCACAGCTCTGCAAGCATAAGCATAGCTAATGAGTCTACAACATTAAGTCTAGAATTCCTGCACTCCTAGAAAGTCTATGTTCCTTGATCTTTTACAAAGTCATTTTTCTGCCTAATGGAAGAGTTCATTGAAGTTTTCTCAAAGTAAGAGCATAATACGCCTGTGAAGTCTCTTCTCACATCCCATTCCCACCCAGTGGGGAAAATCAGCTTCTCCATCCTTTCCTGTCTTCCGTACTCACTGTACTCTAACACCCAGCTACTGCGCTCATGCTTTAAGAGGTGTGTGTAGGTAGGCTCACGTTTTCCTCTCCACCCCATTTCCATGATTAGAGCAACAAAATCATTTTTTCATTCATGAATCAAACATAATGATATTCGTATACATGCCTCACTTCTCTGTGTCCGAGAAATAAAGCAGATAACAAAATAGAAAGAGTTGTTGTCTCTGCCATGTTGATATATTAGGAGGTGAGTTACCTTCTAGTATCCACCCCTCGGTGCTTACTGCAGTAATACAGAGAATGTATTCAGGGCGTGCTCGCTGGATGCGTCCTAAGCCAAGAACTCGCCTCATCATGCCCATCACCTTCATCCTGAGCTTTGCTTCACCACCAACACCATGGCTGTGAAAAAGGGGAGACTCCATAGTGTGCCATGATCACATTTCCCTTTTGGTAAATCCCTGGAGTAACTACTATTTTCCTCTCAAATCATGTAAAGAAGAAAGCTGGCAAGTTGAGCACTCTGATTACTGGAATTGTCAGTAACCAAAATCTTTAATATGTTTCTTTATATCTTTTTTTGGTGTAACTTATGCTAGGGTTGGAACATAGTAAGTATTCAATAGATTGAGCCTGACATAACTTGGTTGTTGAATATATAGTCACACAGTAACTCAAACAGAGCATCGAAGAGAGCTACTAGGTCTAATTTTTGCAGAAAAATTCAGAACAGACTCTGATTAGTGAGTTTGCTCCATTTCCCAAGAAATCATTTTAACCTTTAAACACAGAAGGTCAGTGGCTCCTCTCTCTGCTCATGCATAATTCCCCTGCCCTCTGCTCTTCGGTGCTGCAGCTCCCTGCCTGAGAGAGAGAGACAGAGACAGCAGGAGGAACAGCGCTGGTGCTCAGAGGCCTGGGCTGCCTCCCTGGGATTCTCTAAGCCCTCAGAATATGTTGTCTCATTTGCTACATTATTAATAAAATTGCAAGAAGTTTGGGAGAAAACTTTTTCCCCCACCTAGAAAAATTAGCATTTATCCCACACACTGTGCAAAACTTAGGAGTAAGAGCATTAATAAAACAGAAAAAAAATGTTCCCTTTGAGTTTTATCTGGCAGCCCAGGCCAGATGAGGACTTTAAAACAAAGAGAGACACGGGAGAGGTCAAGTTGGTCACTTCAAGGTGACAAGATGATCACTGTGGGTGGGACCCTCTTTGGCCAGAAGAAATCCAGCCAGTCTCAGCATCTCCCATGCTAGCACAGATGGTGTGTGGCGATGTTAGATGTGGTCTGCCATAGGGGCTCTGTCCACGGTCAATGGCTCACAAAAGCAGAGATGTAAAATTGCTGAAAAGAGGCCAAGGTCAGAGAAGCCGGAAAGGCATAGGATAACCTCCCTGGATGACCTTGCAGTTGGATGAGGTCAGGTATGCACATAGGCAGAAATCTCCTGATAGGGCACTCTGATGGTGGAATGCTTTTTTTTTTTTTCAGCAGTCACATCACATAGTTGCTTTAAGTAAATAAGCAGTGACCCGTCATCTCACTGCTCATTGCCTGGCTTCACCTCTCACCTTTATCATGAGCTTCTTGTTGGCTGGCATCATAGAACCTACTCTTTCATGTGCCATGCTATAGGCTGCAAACTTCACCACGTTACAGCATTAGAATGTAAGCCACCTAACAATGATGTCATATTATTCAGTGCTGCATCCTTCACCTCGGCATTAATACCAGGGTTCCATAGACATTTAGTGAACTGAAAGCTGAATGCAGTGTGTCCAAAGCTAAGACTCCTAAGTCATCTCACTTAAACTGCTCATGGGCCAGGATTCTCTGGTCTGTATTCATAGAATTATGAGTGTTTCATTAAAAAGCGCAACATTTTATCTGTTAAGTTTAGGTCCATTTTCAAGCTTTTTGACTCTCAATTCTAACACAAGCACAGTTTCTCTCAACCTGTGTCAATTCCCCACAGGAGAATGTCATCACCCTCTATCCAAATTACTGATAAATATTGAATGGACCAAGTCTCCTGACACACCAGCAAATATGGCCCCTCAGGCCTTTTTTAATTGTCCTAAGTCAATTGCACCAAGAATGATTGAGATAGAGATCCATAGCCCTAGAGAGGAGTTTGAGATCAAGTGAGCTGACAATGCCATTATTTTACACATGGGGGTTACAGAGCAGAGAATGGTAGGATGGCCTCACGTTGGCATCATACCAAGAGCAACAATGAACTCAGAAGCCTTGCCCCATAGAAAAATGATATCCAGGCCCTGGAAAGAGATTCTTCACATTGAATCTATGGTCCTTTCATGATGGACACCCATAGATGATTGTTAATCTTTATTGTCAACCTGACTAAAATTAGAATCACCTAGAAAATGAGTGCATCTGTGGTGGTATTGGCAGAGAAGTTTAAATGAGGAGAGAAGACCCACCATAATATGGGTAGCACCATCCCATGAGTGAAGGCTCAAGCTAAATAAAGGGGATGGGGTGAGACAGGCTAGGGAACTCCAGGATACATCCCTCCCTCTACTTCTTGACTATGGACACTGAGTGATCTGCTACTCTTCCCCACCTTGATGGATTGTATCCCCTCAAACTGTAAGCCAACATAGATTTATTTAAGCTGCTTTTGTCGGGAGTTGAGTCAAAGGGATGAAAAAATAACTAACACATTGAACCAACCCGCAAGCTCACTCAGCTCAGCATCGTTTCTGCCAGACAGGTGAGACCCAGCCATAAAGCTTATATGTCCCTTATGGCTTCCTAGCTCAAATATGGCCCCATTCTCAGCAGCTGTACAGCTTGAGATGCCTGCGCAGAGCCTCTGCCTCCCATTCTCACCCTTTTTTTTCCTTCTGTGTCTTCCTGAGGCAGCCAGCACTTCCCTGTTCTCTTCATTTTCCATCCCATTGAGACTTGTAAACTTATTTAAACAGGGTGTCAATGCCAAGAATATACTAGTAAGCTAGAGCCAGTAAATACTCAAGAACAAAAGGGCGGTCTCTTGGCAGTGCTGAAAGTATAAAATCCTTTGGCTCTTGATGACTAGCTCAGAATTTACAGAAAAAAAATGTGTTCTGTAGGAGCCAGATTTGGGACAGTGGGGGGTGAAAAGGAGTCAGTCTTAGTGTGTGTTGCTGAGTGAGTAAATGAATGAATGAAGTTAACAGATGAGAAAGATTAGTACACATGATAAGGTACTTCCCTTAGCCAACACTGAATCCAGTAGGACCCGAGGAAGAATTCCAATGCCTTTCCTTAGCCATCAAGAAAGCAGATGACAGTGAGAAGCTGAAGCCATCCTTTCCCTGTCCTGGTCTTCTTTTCTCAGCCCATGAAGGTATTCCATAAAGTGCCATATTTCCAAGTGTCCCTTTCCCACGCTCTTCTTCAGCTCCCAGGGATACCAGCCTCGAAGCACATGATCATGCAGAACTCAGTGTCGTGTCTTGAGTTGAGACTGATCCTTACCCTGCTTTGAAACTTCCTCCTGTATTAGCGTCTAAGACATCTCCAGCTGCAGACTGCTCAGGTTTAACAGTTAAGGCATGCATGATGGTCAGGATGGCTGGCCCGTCCTAATACTAACACTCTCAAGAGGCAAGACTCTGGAGCCCCCGTTTAAACACAAGGTGAGCAGCTCTGCAAGGGAAGCCAAAAAAAGACACAAGTGATCCAAAGCTGCCAAAAGGTGTCTTCAATTATAGGAACAGAACAGGCTGTTACAGTCATTAATTATTTATGGGCAGATTGGGGGAAAGGAGGAGACAGGTGGCAAGACAGGCAGCAGTGAGATGAGGACAGGAAGGTTCACAGATGCTCCCCTTACTGCCTCACTAGGTGGTACCCACCTTGCAGCACTTCAGAAAAAGTCGTACTATAGGCTGTTCTCCATCACTCGTCTCTGCCCTGGAGACCTAGAAAGTCTCTTGGGATGGCAGCTCAAGTCTTCTTGGCTGGCTCAGTTTTAAGTTGGGAAGAATTTCTAGAAACAGGCCCATTCTGGTTGCTAGTGTGATATAGAACTAACCAGTGTGCAGGACTCCTAGCCACCCACTTCCTCCTCCATGGGCTCTCCACTTATCCACTTCTTTTATCTGTTACTGTCCTCAGCCTTCCTAAGAGGTAACCTCATCTCCAATGTCACATAAAATGCACAAGGCAACAAGTGCAAATCCCTGGGCCTTTCATATCACACACATGCACACACACATACAACACATTCAAGTATATATGAACCCCACATATAACATATATGCAACTACAATACATACACAAAACATAGAGACACAGCTGACAATCCACAGACCTAATGCCTACATCTCTACCCACTATTCTCCCTGAAAATGTGAAAGGGGAACCCTTCCTCCTCATTCTCCCAGTCCCATGGCTTCCTCTTCTCTCCCATACCCCTGCCTCTCCAGTAGTGCATGATCTTTCCTGTGTGTGATTTTATTGTGTTAGAAGTTCATTTCTAGCTCACTTTCTCCTTTTACAGTCCTAGGACCTTTGCCTGCAGAATACTATCATTCGTGCTTAAGATGGAGCTTACTACCTTAGCTAACTGAATCTATATAATCCCCCCACACTCACACATACACACTCACAACACACTCTCGTACTACACATTCACACTCACACACACTCACACAGTCACGCACATATTCACATTCACACTCACATTCACACACATTCTTACGCACACATATGCACTCTCACACACATACACACACGCACATACAGACATACGCACACTCAAATACTCACTCATATTCACACTCACACAGACACAAACTCACATTCATACTCACACACTCACATTCACACACGCACACACACACACACACACACAGATCTGTTTTCACAGTTACTGGCGATTCTAAACTCCGTGAAGTTGACAATGAAGACTAGTCATCCTGGCCCTCCCTCTCAGCAGTGAACATCTGGCGGCAAGGTCTCCCAGTGGTCCCTCACGCCCATGTTCCTCCCTAGTTCTTAATCAGTGTCTCTATCACCTCACCCTCTAACATGGAATGGCCTTCAACCTAACATGTGGCCCCTGTCAACCCTGGTGCCTGAAGTATTCACCAGAACCTGTTTCTCCAGAAGCCCTTTTGCTGGATATCTGTCCACTCTTACAGTCCTCCCCCAGGAAGTGCAGACACAGAGAGGGAAGCTGAATGGAATTCAGCAAAGCCAGAGGCACAGCATTTATTGATTCCTTTCTTTGCTCATGCATTAAATTATGCCTTCAGAAGGTGGAATTAGTCCTTATGTGACTCTCTGGATCCAAACATTTAGCTTTCTTGTTAATTTCCTTTAAATAATTTAGCATTGTTTGTTGTTATTTTCTTTAGTTTAGTGACTTTTATTTTTTTTAAAAGTCCCTTTAAAAATATCTAAGTTCATTAACTTCCTGCTGATGTGGTATCACCATTAACTGGACCTAATAACACAAATTTCCACAGACCAGGCATTTTAATCAGCAGAAATTTATTTGTCACACGTTTGAAGCCAAGAAATGCATGATAAAGGTGCCCGTGTGATGTAGGAGAGTCATCTGTCTATGTGTTACTTTCATTGGTTAATAAAGA
>LOEQ01001993.1:112968-156376 GCA_001685075.1 Bramus lutescens | reverse complement strand
AGCATTGGCCTGTGTGGGGAACTGTGGAACTGAGAGAGAGGCGCAGGGTGCACCGCCACCATGGTTTGGCGTGTCTTCACTCCTCGCAACTGTAGTGTGTAATGGTAGGAGGTGACGTGTAGAAGAAATGCTACAGTCTCTGAGGATCAGTTTGGCATGGCCTTCCATCTGCACAGCTCTTTTCTCAAAGAGCCGTCTAGATAGTGTCATGGAATCCACCTTTTTTTTTTTTTCCCCACCAGGCTTATAGGTGCGGGACCAGTCAGGAGAAGTTAAGTGGATGGAGAAAGAATTGGGTTTTCTGAAGCTGGTTTTTATTTTCTTATTTGTAAACTTGGAGCTCTGCTTCAGGATTTTCAGAACTGGGTGGAAAGAAATGAAAAGCAAGACTTTGTTTATCCATCTATGCTTTGATTTATTACACACTGACAGCTTGCCAGCTCCAGCTCTTTGTGAGTTTACATCACTCCTTTTAGCAATGAACTCTAAGGCTGGAAGAGACCATCGTCTCCACCAATCTCATTTTCCAGATGAGAATTCTGAGCCCTTGTGAACTTGAGGTCATCAGTGGTTTCCTGACAGATCTAAAGTGTGCATCCAAGTATTTCCACTGCTCCCACTAATTGCCAGACCAGATGCTTCAAAACCGGACTTGGACGGTCTTGGTTTGAGAAAGGGAGACGTGAGATTCAATTTGCCAATATTCTCATTCTTGGAGGAAATGGTATCTATCCTAAGCCAAAACAAACTGGTAAATTCTCTAATTTAGTCAGATAATGTCTCACTTTGCATGATAAATGTTTCTAAAAAGTTGCACACAAATCAAATTTTTGTAAATTGAATTTTTTTTAAAGCACAAGACAGATTGCTTAGTAAAGGAACCCTGGGCTGAAAATGAGAACTATTTCTCCAATTTAAATAATAACTACCTCCATAATTTATCTCTTCTGTAAATTCATAATTTAATATTCCTTGGTTTTGTTTAGCATCACTTGTTTAAAACAAGAGCAATCTATATTTATGTAGCTAGTGTCACCAAGAAGTTTGCAGAACATTAATAATAGCTAATTCATTCCTTACATACAGCTTTGAGAACTAATAAGAAACTGGTATTCCCATTTGGCAGGTGAGCAAAGTCAAGGCAAAATAATGATAATAATGACAATAATAATAAGAGTAGCAGTAGTAGTAATCATCAATAGTAAGAATAATAACAATAGTAATAATAATAGTAATAAATAGTAAGAATAATAAGAATAATAATAGATTCAAGATCCTGGAGGAAAATCAGCAGTATTTATAGAAATCCTCATCTTAAACTTGAATGTTAATCTAATGTGTTACATATTTTTCATAGGTTACCATAGGCAGCCATTGTATCCAAGAGATATTCCCCACCTATCAGAAACAGAAACTTCAAAAAAAACTGTAAATTACCTCAGATATTTGTTCTTCAGTAATCCAGAAAGAAGCCTATATCCCTTTGCCTTTTCTGTTTTTATGTGTACATACGTACATGCGTGTATGTGGTGTTTATACATATGTTTACATTTGTTTGTGGGGCTGGGCACAGGTGTAGAGGCCAGACATTGTTCAGTTATCTTTATTTACTGGGGTAGGGTCTCTTAGTGAGCCCAGAGCTCACCGATTTGTCTAATCTAACTAGTTCCCCGAAGGCTCCTCTCTGCGTCTCCCAGGCAATTGCATTTCAGGTGGGCTGCAACCATACCACTCCACCTTTTACCGAAACTCCGGTCCTCATGCCTGCATGGTAAGTACATTGTTCCCTGAACCGTCTCCTTAGCCCCGATTCCCTCTTTTCTTGACTCACTCAGGAAACACCACCAACCAAAAGAATGCTTGATGACTCTCTCCAGATGACATGTGTTTCCACTGAACCCTCACTACACAGCCACTCCTTCCCGCAGGAGGAAGGGAAGAGAGTGAGGAGAAGGCTCTGTCCTCACGGACTCATACTCTAGTTAACGAGGCAAGGCTCCCATACAAGAGCACACGGCTCTCCTGCACTTGATAATGGACCCTTTAGAGGAAAGTCTTCACCTTTTCAAGTCAGCATCTTGGCTTGGAAAATGTCAGCCCTTGGTTATTTCGAGATCTTACTAAATCATGAAAATCTGGAGAGGCAAGAAGTATATTTACAGTAAATATCTGAAGAGCTAATATAAATAGATGTAAGAAAAACATATTCTCTGTGTCTCCAGAATAAAGTGACCTCATCTGCAGAGGGAGGTAGTAATAACACCAGTCTTGGGGACTTGTGATGGTCCCTGGGTGGCACTCACGCTCTGGGGCATTTTACAAGCTTTAGCACACAGAACCCCCGTAAAAAGCACCTGCAATTTATACCAAGGCTTAATCTATTACATGTGTGATCTTTTTGTACCCAAGAAAATTTTAAGTGTGTCCAAATCAAGTATTTATGATAATAATCATAAAAGCAATTCTTTGGTATACATTTAATTTTATCATTAGTCAAAGGTTAAAGTAATTATAAATGCTAATGAAATGTAAGTGCTGTTATTTTTACCCAAAGGATTAAATCTTGGCTAAATGTTAGACACTTTAGGACCCAGGATCTTCAATGCTTTTCAGCCTTGATCAATATTTTTACTTTAGAACTGTCAATGCTGAGAATGTCACTTTGAATCAATACGTAGCACAAAATAGTAGAAATATGCTTAGGGCCACTTCAGACATTGTTGGAAGTTCTGTGCTAACCATAAGCCAGAAGCCATTTAGTGATTTTTTTTTGTTAATGAACCTCAACTGAGTAACACAAATGCCATGTTTAAAATCAAGCATTCTAACCCAATGTGATCCCAAGGCACACTAATTTGAAACTTACATGCTGAGGAGGACTGACAGGAAAGTATTAGAAGTTTTTTTTCTGTAATCATGCCATTATGCTTCTTGAAGAGCAGAAAATTGTGTCCCGTGAAAGCAGAGTACAGTTCGTAACATTCAAGGGAGTCTTAAATCTGAGCCAAAGTGACCCTGGCAGGATTTACTGGCACTGGGCGGCTTGACAGTGTACGATGATGCAAAGCACACATGTATGTTCAGAAGCGAGGTTGTGGTGAGGCTGCATGTGGAAACAAGGGGAGCCCTGGCAGAACCAACGCTGCTGAGTCATTTCATGTCTTACTGTAAGTCAATTTTCAGTCATGTACGCTGGGGAAACTTTCCTGGTGCCAGTCCTTCACATACCTGTAGATTCAGTTCAGGACTTGGGCTTAAGAAGCTGTAATGTTCATGGTGGCACCACAGGCTAAGAGGGCTATGTGGTAGATCCCTGTGAGGAAGAATTCACCAGAATTTTATAAGGCTTCACCCTTATAATGAGTACAGCTTGGGCCACACTAAATACCTAAGAGGCTCTGTGTTATTCTTTGCTCAGGGGAGATGTCAAGAAAAATCTTGCACTGATTCATTAACTTGGTTGAGAATGAGAATAAAGACATACAGTATTACACTGTAGTCAAAACAGTAGAGTTTTGGTTAACCCCTGCTTCTTTAATGGCTTTAGAAAGGTTTTGGGATCTATAGTTTGCCACAATATTTTATTTACTGTTTGAGAATTACATAAATGAATACAATTTCTTTCACCAAATTTATCCTCACTCACCCCCTTCAACTTCTCTGACACCCCACCATCACGTCCCTCTCCCAAGATCATGTGCTTTTTTAAAAAACTCCCTGGGTTCAATTCATGTTGTCAATATGTGCAGCAGTGTAAGACCATCCACTGAAACATCAGGAACTTCACACATAGTGAAAACTCTCCCTCTTTCCTCTCTTTCTCCCAGCATCCACCAGTTGCCAATAGCACCTCAGCTAGGAGTAGGACCTCACAAGCCTCTCTCTGTCTGTGTTGGGATTCTGGTTGGCTTCGTCTTGTACAGGTCTGTGCATACAGCACAGCCATTATGAGTTTATGAATATTTTATTAATCATTCCCAGGAACTTTTATGTAATAGATCAATCTGGTATCTAACTACCTAAGCTTAAGAACTAGTTATGTCAAGAATGCTTATATCTGTGCTGTGGTTTTCATGATTTGTGTCTGCAAAAGAAGGGTACATATGTTGATAGTAAGCATGGTAGAGAACAGAGTAGAAACACCACACACACACACACACACATAACTAGACACATGCCTGTGCACACATGGGAGCCCTATCACAAGTGATACAATGTCACATATCTCCCTGAGACGTTGCCAACAAGAAAGCTATGACTAGAAGCAAGGCCTCAAAACTTGGGCCAGAATATCAGCTCAAATAAAACTCTTCTTTAGGAGGTCATATGCCTCAGGTATTTTGTTATGGTAATATAAAAATAAACCAACCTAAGTTTCTCCTAAAATTTGTGACTCATTTGGAAATTTAGCAGAGCATAAGGAGATATGATTATGTGTCAAGTTGAGAAGGGGTGGGCTTATGATGGCTATTTTTGGTTATCAGCTTGACTACATCTGGAATTAACTAAAACATAAGCATCTGGGTACATCTGTGAGGGAATTTTTTCCTAATTAAATCGTTTGAAATGGAAAGGCCCACTTTTAATCTGGATCTTCTGAGGTGGGAAGATACACCTTTAATCCAGATCTTTTCAGTTATGAATATCCACCTTCAATCTGGGCCACATCTTCTGCTGGCAGCCAACATAAAGGACATGGAAAAAGGGAGATTTTCCTCCTTGCCTGATTGTTCTGGCTTTCACTGGAAAAGCCATTTCTTCACTAGCGTATGTATATGGTATATGCTCAAGACCAACTGAGACATCTAGCCTCATGGACTGAGCAACTTCTAGATTCTCAGACCTTATATTGGTAGACAACCATTGTTAAGCTAGTTGAGACAAAGCCTGTAAGCCAATCTAATAAATCCCCTTTATGTTTATATCTAGATTTAGTTATAAATGTAAATATTGATAGATATCCATAAATAAATATAGAAATATATATGGATATAGATGATAGATTGATAGATATAGCTGTGGAGACAGATAATAGATAGATAAATAGATAGATGATAGATAGATAGATAGATAGATAGATNNTAGATAGATAGATAGATAGATAGATAGATAGATAGATAGATAGATAGATTCTTTCTATATGCTCTGTTCATTTAAAAAAGCCTGACTAATACAGATTTTTGGTATCAGGAGTGGGGCTTGAACCCACACAGATTTTTGTCCATTGGATTTTGGAGTTCTTTCATTTACTAGGATAATACCATATAAAAACAATACAAATTCATAAACTGGAAAAGAATGAGTTCAAACCCTTACTCTATATTTCTTACTGATATTATTTAAAATATAGATTACCCACCCAGAACCTCACTCTCCTTGTCTATAAAATACAGAAAAAATAATAACCTAAACAAAAGTCCTCAAATCTTTTTTGCACATAATAAATCCTCAGTAAGTATTTATGGGCTTAGTAGAAAAGTGTCTCCCCTATTGTGAGCGTGATGAATGAGGACTTAACTGTAAGTATTCTTTCTTACCACCAACCCCAGCTCGTGTATTACATAAGGAAAGCGAATTTACCTGAACCAAAAGACAGATGGAAAGGTAGGAAATGTGAGATACCAGGAGATATCAAAAGTCAGAAAAAGACAGGGAACTCCCCAAAGGGGGGGGAAGCCCTTATCTAAAATACAACAAAACCTCTTGATTCCTTAGGTTTCCATATTAGAGTAAAGAAGTATGAAAATGTCTTAGATCTTTGTACAATTTATTGGATGCTCCTAATCATTAAATTTGAATTTAGAAATATTTATATTTGCTGAAACCAAGAGCCTTGGCACATAGGGAGAAAGAAAAGAGCAGGGAACGGGGGTCTAATCCATCATCAGGGAGCTGTCACACTGACACCTAGGAGAATTGGAAAGTTACAAAGTACTAGCACCAAGAAGCATCAATCACCCAGCGATGGTAAATAAATTAATCAAAAATCATTGGGTACCAAAAGGTCTGGGGGAAAGAATAAAAGGCAGAAGAGAAAAATGATCAGGAGCAGCAGGCAAGCAAAATAACAGTGCCTGAGCCTGTTAAAGCTGAATCCATGTGCCCTGTCAGATTGCCAGCCACCTAGCCATTGGGACCTCTAAGCGGGTTACCAAGCACAGCTGGGTTTTAAATGACTTCTATGTACAAGGTTCACACCTGTGACCCTTTCTACATTATATGGGAGATCCAGGTAATATCAGCTCCTGACCTCTTGCTAAAGGAAAAGGCACTATTCCTGGCCTACAATCCAACTTGAATACCACTTCGCTCAAGCTTTCATGTTTGTGTGTTTGAGTTAAATTCCCCAACTCCCAAGGCCTTAGTGGAATACTTGACTCCTTCTTTTGTGATAGCAAGGATCCTTGCTGACCCAGAATTAAGCTGAACTGGGCTTACCTTATCCTCTCAAAACTGCCTCTAATTCTTCAATTAGCTAGCTGTCCTCTTTGGGGGAAAAGATAAAGTCATCATACAGATAATTAGCCAGTTATCAACTTTCCCACTTTTCCCATTCAGAATACATACTTGTTTCTCTAGGGCACAGTTAAAAGATCTATATACTTGAATATTGAATGGATTCACACAGGTCATGAAATACTCCAGTAGAATGTATCATGTAATCAAGCTTAAGACCCTCCTTTAAAAGACAAATATAGTTTTGTGCATTATATATCACACATATCCTTTAGAATTCATCAATAAACGATGGTTTGGCATTGGATTCCACTTAACATCCACAGGGATGATAGAGAAATGAGGAGGGTTAACTCTCTGTGTTTTGAGAATTTGAAGACTAGTAAGAGAATCAAAAATTATAGCAGCCTGCCTGCAATATATACCCATTGGTGCAGTCATGGTACAAATGACAGAGGAGGAACCCACTCCTTTTTGTTAAACTTAAGACCCACTCCATGAGATGAAAAGCATATTTGACACTGTTAATGAGATCAAGAATCTGAGATTAGATCAGTGATGAGCCCAGGGAACAACACCCTACTATTATTCTGCTAAATGAACATCACAAAAAAACAACCTCTAATGACACATAGTGATACCCATAAATGAGTGCATCACTTGACCTTCATCAGAGCAGCCTTTTCCTTACAGTAAATAATAATTAACATAGAGATCTACAACTGGTCAAGATACAAATTGAGTGATGCTAGAGTGCTCAGCCCTGAATGAGATGTCTCTATCAAACCCCTATGCCCAAGCCACATGTATCTATACAGAAGAGGAGACAGAGAGATTTTAAGAGCCAGAGGTGGTGAATGACTTCAAGGAAGCAGAACTTTCCAGACACAACAGGGCAGGTGCACATAAAAACTATCAGAGATTTGAAATTATTCATAAGACTTGCATAGACTCAAGCCAGACAAAATCACAGCATGGAGGAAGGTAAGTGGTCACAGGTATCAACCCCTAGCCAAGAAGCTATTCATAATTGATAGCTGATAAATGAGATAGAAATCATATTTTTCTTCTGATGGAGTGACACGTAATATATCAGTGATATTCCAATGCAGATCCTATGCTCAGCAGTAATTGGCCAATACAAATCAGACTACATGTTTTTGTGTGTATGGGGGGGTCATGTATTTAGTTTAGTTTTGGATATTTTCTAAGATAAAGAAAGAATGCAAATGAGTAGAGAATGGAGGATGGTGCCTGGAGGATGAGAAAGTATATAATAAAATTACACCATATGAAAATCTCAAAGAATAAAAAGAAACCCTTCCTTCTTTATTTTTCTGAGTATTTTTCCCATCCATGCAAACATAGCAAACACACCTATTGAGCATCTCCACTCTGTGGCTCAGGATGAGGGTAAGGGGCAGAAAGATGAAGGAAAAGTCTGACAAGGAATTCTTATAGGGACGAGAGTAGGGGCAATCTGGCATCAGTTCTCTTGGAATATGACAAATGTACAAAGCTGAACATTTTCCTCATGGGGTGTTTATGGGAACCTTAATCCTACACTCCTTCATAAGAGTAGCTCTCCTATGGCCAGCTGCATTCCTTACATAAACATATATGCTTGGCCTGGTCCCACCTATAGCCATTTCTACAGCAGTTCTAGATGCAGGGACCAGAGGAGGATGGAGGAAAGAGGAAGGGAGGGAGAGAAGGGGAGAGAATAGTGGAGGGGAGAGAAGAAACAGAGGAGCAAGATCTTTCTTTGTAGCGTCCATCCAAGTTGACCCTTGAAGTCCATCCCCTGGGTTCACCAAAGGTGAACACACACAAAGCTTCCTTCTGTCCTCTTGGTCACTGGAAGAAACCTCTGCATCCCTTCCTATCTCCAGTGTGGAGGGAAAGTTGACCAAATGTAAATATCATCATTGATCATTACTTCCCCTTTTCTACCTTTCTCCTTTTATACACTGAAGATTGGTGGTGTGTTAATCCTTGTAGAATTATTTGAGGTTGAGGTTACCCCCTTTCAATTTCTTTCTAGATAGACTGGTAAGTCACTTTAACACACAAGGGACGTAGGCACATATTTTCCTCATATTTGGGTATCTACTAAAATTCCAAGCAACCAAATAACATTTTATTTGATAACCTAGTATAGACTACAAATCACCAACAGACAGAGGTGCAAGGGCACCAAGATATAACACAATGTAACTCCACTGTTTCATGCACTTGAAGGCTGAGACTCACTTCCCCAACCTGTACTCCTTGCGTGCTTCACTGGAGTTTAGTAAAAGACTGAACAATACTTGAAAGAAAACAGCTCTTTCTAGATGCTGAGGCAACATCTCTCTTTATAAGACCCAAATAGGCTTTCTTCACCCAGAAGAAAAAGCCATTAGCCAACATGGATATTCTAGCCTAGGAAGGAATCAACCCATGGAGATTCAGCTTGGCCGTGAGAATAAACAAACTGAAATATCATTGGAGCAAAAGAGCACCAGGTTACTGTTTTTCCATTCTTAGCTTGGAATGCCGTAAATAAATACTGCAAACGAGATCCACTTTTCAGTTTAGAGGATAGAAATCCCAGACCTGGGCACAGTGGACTTTTGTTCTGCTGAGACCTCTCTTCTTCCTGGTTTGAGAAAGATAAAGATGCTGTCTCAATATTCTCACCATGTCATTCCTCAAAGCATGGTGTGGGGATCACAAAAACACTCTGGTGCCTCCTTTGTGTGTCAGTGTGTGCATACAATGCACATATATGAACATCAATGTCAGGAGTCTTCCACCTCACTGTTTGAGACAGGGTCTCTGGCTGAACCCAGAATTACACTGGTTGGCCAGTGAGCCCCAGGGAGACAGGAGCCACCGTCTCCATCTCTCCACAATGAGGATTATAGCTGCACCACCCCATTTGTGGGCAATTGAGTGCTATGGCTTAAACTCAGGTTCTTCTGTTTGAGCAACAATCTCTTTACTGTCTGAGCCATCATCCCAGTGACATCCCTCTACTGAAAACACTTAATGCTACCAGAATAAATCCCTACATTCATGATAACATTTAATCTTAATTATTTCTCTATAGACCTTGTCTCAAATATAGTCACATTAGGGGATTGGACTTCAATTCAAGCAAAGGAGTTTGGAGGAACGATTCAGTTCATAACACTGTCCAGCGTCTATGTGGGCTGGTAGGTAACCCTCCTCCAAGCAGTGATGCAAGGATCCAGATTGCTCTGTTTATGATTCCACCTCATTACCTTGAGAATGTCCTTCAAGGCTGTCAACTAGCTAATAGATGGAGAGAAAGAAACATGTGTAATCAACTGACTGCTTACTCAACTTGGCCCATATTGTGTTTGCCCACATGTTGTTGAGCAGAATTAATCATATGATAATTCTAAATCAAGAGGGAAGATCTGAAAAGGAAAGAAACCTATAGAAATTCCAGCAGGGCCAAGTCTGGACTATTTCCTGAACACTCATTATACTTGGTAGAAAACAGCATCTCTTCTCTTCAGTCCAGTATTGAAAACAATCCACTTGCCAAGAGATCAAATTGTTCCTCTGTTGTAATTAGATAAAGAAGAATCTTATATTCTTAGTCATAGAATGACAGGATTTGACTCTTGCTGTCACTACTTGTAGCTTGAGTGGTCTAAAGCAAACTGTTTATCCTACATAGGGGTAGGTGGTATATACCTGAAAGAGATGAACTAACTATAATACAGGCTGAGCATCCTTTATCAGGAATGCTCAGGACAAGTCATGTTCCTGATCTCGGAAATGGTTTTTAGATTGTTCCATACTTAGATATATAGAATAGCTATATTATGCATGAGATCCAAGTCTAAACATTAAATCTATTTGTTTCTTGCACACCTAACACACATAGTTTAAATGTAACATTTTACAATATTTTTACTGTGCTTATATTGTTCCTGTGACCCACTATAGGAGATCAGATAAAAATTTCTATTTGAGATAGCTTGCCAGTATCCAAAAGGTTTTAGATTTTGGAATATTTGGAGGGGGTGGCCCTTGAATTAACAGTATTCTGCCTGTAGATCTATAAGACTTAGGACTTATGGAAATACTTATGTAAGTACTTGTCAATCAAGCCAGGCAGTATTTGCCTTTAATCTCAGCACTAGGAAGGCAGAAACAAGTGGATCTCTGTGAGTTTGAGACCAGCCTGGTCTACAGACAGGCTCCAAAGCCACAGAGAAACCCTGTCTCATAACTGCCCCCTTCCCCCTATAACAGGACCTTACTGGGAGATGCTAGAACACTGTAGTTCTGATTTGTGGAAGGAAGAGGACAACTCCCATCCTCTCCTAAGCATCGACATCATTTTCCTAAGACCAAGCATGGTGGTAATAAAACCTTCACACTGCAGACTGGATGACATGTCCCATGCTCCAGTAGCTCAACAGTCTCAAGCCAGCCTGCAGTGGCCTGCAGCTCTCTAAAGGAGGGAGTGTTCTAAAGGCAGGAGCTTAGTGCCCCTGCCTGACATTCTAGTTCCTGTACTTCTAGAAGTAGAGGAGCTACTGTCACTGTGCCAGTAGATGACAAATGATGCAGGGTGGGGGGAGGGGGTTATGATAGTCATCCATCCATCAGAGGCCAAGACCACAAAGGGACAGAAATGGAACAGGGGAATTGTTAATTGTGTTGCTTTAAAGCCGACCCAGAGAAAGTTGAGAGGGAAATGTTTTGTCTTCATCAGAGAGGCAGGATATACTAAACACCTTTCAGTGGTGTGTTGCTAGCTAGTCAGGGGCCAGGCAGAACTTGGGGTAGGGGACTATAAAAGAGACATCAGAGAGAGCAGAAGAAAAACTGCTACAGGCAATAGTTGTCTGATACACTTGGAACGAGACCTGGGACACTGTATGGCCCCATGTAAGCCTCTTAACCCTTAAAACTGCTGATATATGTAAATTAAGATGAAATCACCCTGTTTCCCTAAAGTCAGGGAACTATTCTGCAGGGCCTTCCAGAACCCAATACTACATGATTCTCTAAGTATTTAATGCTGTCTCTTGTCTCCAATCTTCTTCACGTCTGCATGTGCTTTATTTGTTGGATGTGAAATAAGGGTTTTCCTGGCCCTGGATTCCATCCCATTCACAAACAGATATGAATGGAAAGGAGGACATGTATCATTTAACAAAAATCTTGTATGCAAATAAGCTCCTTCTGGAGTACCAGTTCTATCCATCATCTGGCACACATGATGGTCTATTGACCCACACCAGGAGGGTCTGCTGCAAACGCTGAGTCTTTCTAAGAGTAAAAGACCCAGGCCATGTCACACAGCCTTGGTGTTTAAATTCAATCTAAACAGCAACTGAGACTTGCTTGGAAGGGTTCTCTCTTTAACCCCAGCACGATGAAATCTGCAAAGTTCCTATCAAAGCAGCAAAGCCAGATTAGCCTTTGTAAAGTGAGAAAGGAAAAGTTGATCCTCTGTATTAGTCATTGTTCTTGTTGCTTTGACCAAACACCTGACCAAAGCAATTTAAGGAAAAAAAATATGTGTTAAGAGTATAGTCCAGGATGGAGAAGAAAGCATGGCGGGAGGAGCTGTTCTTTGTACAATGGCTTACAAGGTCCCTTGCTCACATTTAGTAGATCAGAAGACAGGAATATTGGAATCCTGGTACCCAGCTGTTTCCTTTCTCCTTTTATATCCAATCTAGGAACATAGCTCATGGGATGGTGCTACCAACTTTCAGGGCAGGTCTTATCCCCTCATGTAGTCAATTCTAGAACTGCTCTTACAGACACACTTGAACCTAAACCTCACTAGCATCCTAGGCATTTCTTAATCCAATTTGGTTGGCAATCATATTCATTATCACAGCCTCCTATCTGAGAAAAATAAAACTAACGCAAGCAGTATATGTACAGTGTGGTTGCAAGACTCGATCACCAATGATGTCTGACAGAGGAGGAGAAAATGAGGAGAGATTTATGGGAAGTCCCAACTTACAACTTGAGTCTAGATCAAGACCCGCAGACAGGAAAAGCAAGCAGAGGCTAGCAGTTTCCCTAAGTTAACCGGGCAGAGCTGGAGGGCTTTGGAATTCTTTAACATTTACTGCTATAAGGTTTTCTGAAGTGACTTGTTATTTGAAAGTAGGTTGTGATAATTTAAATATATGTTCCATGAATTTTAACTGCACCACTGCACTAAATGAACAAAGAAGTTATAGATATAAGCAGAAATCAGAGATAATGTCATTGTACATAATTCAATCTGAAGTTACAACAAAGACAAGAGGATATAAAAATAGCTGGAACAAATCAAAAATGAAATTAACATGGTAAATTTAAACTTGACCATATTAATAATTGCATTAAATATAAGTGATCTAAACACTTCAATAAAATAGTAGAGATTAGTAAAACCAGAAAAAGACAGTACCAAAAATGCCAAAGGAAAATAAACCAATATCTCTCAAGAACTTTCACACAAAAACCCTTAATAAAATACTAGCAAGACAAATCCAATGATGCATGAAGATAGCTAAGTACCATTGCCAAGTGGATTTATTCCAGAAACCCAAGGCTGGCTCAACATTAAAAATTAAAGCAGATAAAGCCATGGAACCTACATGTTAAAGAACCAAAATTATATGATTATATGAAATAATGTAGAAAAAATTATTTTATAAAATTTAATACACATTCATTATTTAATAGAAAAGAACTCTAAACTTAGAAATTGAGGAAAATCACCTCAAGTTAATACAGAACACTTATACAAAATTCACAGGTAAGATCATTATTAATGGCCCAGACCTTAAAGGATAGCAGGTTAATGTTTACTAGGTGTTTAAGGCAGATGGGATGTGGGGCTAGAAACCCAAGGACCTTGACTTGGATAGACCTCTCCTATTTCTTATGGCAATAGGCACATTCCACTCACTACATTCCCGAGAACTTTCCATTTGAACAAACCTATAAAATTCAACTAAAACTTAGAAAATCAGAACAAATTTGATGAATTATCAATTACCTTAACAGTTTTACTGTTTTGTAATTTTATAATACATCACCGAGGAAAACTGGACAGAGGATACCACGTTTTTGTTAAATATAGATGATGCTTGCCTCCTAATAAAAGTATTCTTATATCAGAGATGCTTAGGTTTAATTTAAAAACATGAGACCAAACACACACTTCCTATGAGAAATGTATTTTTAAGATAAATACATAAATAGGTTAATAGCATAGGAAACTTTCTTTCCTTTTTCTTTTTCTTTTTTTCTTTTCTTTAAATTAAATCTCATGCAGTCTAGTCCAGGCTGACCTCAAGCTTCCTACATAGTTGTATGACCTTGTATTTTTAGAGTCTTCTGCTCCCATTGTTCCAGATTACGAATATATAACACATCCAATTGTAATTGGTGATGGGATCGAACTCAGAGATTTGTGTGTGGTAGACAAGTACTCTACCAGCTGAGCTACATCCCCAGTGAGTATATGACCTTTGTGAGTCAGGTGCTTTTCACTCAGTGATGACACAGCATTTGGTTTGAAAAAGGAAGCAGAGATCTTGTGTCCGGCTGGCCTGAGCCTAGACCACAGAACTCTGTATGGCAACAACAAAGCTCCAAGAAAGGTCCTGTGTATTTGTTTATGTAAAAAAATCCTGAAGCTGGCTCCAACACAGAGTTCCCTGCAGAAACCCAAGGTTTCTGCCAATTGGTCCTGGGGCTTGGATGTGCCAGAAGTTCAGCAGCCTTTGTGGGGAACTGTGCACGGTCCTCTTGTCATCCTTACCCGGGCAAGTGAACCAAAGCCAGGGACGCCACATGACTAGTCGTGTGTAGACTGCTAAACCTTACTTTCTGCATTACTTTTATTGTTTGTAATCTACTCAGAGGAGGAAACCATAAGAAAAACCAAACTACCAAGTTTCTACCTCCTGTCCTTTCAACAGAGAGAGGGAGCTCCCCATGCTCTTCTGCGCGTGCATCATGACCAAACCTCCCATTGTTTGGGTAAAGGTAATTTCTTCTGCACTTCAAACTCCAATCAACCAGTTTGGAAAAGAAAAGTCGATAGCATGACAGCCTTAGAAGTGGATAAAGATATTAGCAGGAAGCCTGCTGTTTCCGGCAAACATCAGACAAATAATGATCAATAGTTTATATATTCTAATGACTACCTTGTGATTGGATAGCCTCCAGCTAAGAACTTTACTCGGGAGCCTCTTGTTTCCAGGAGGGAGGAGAAGCCAGTATTGAAGAGATCTCAAGTATGTCTGTTAGTAGACAGGGACCACTGTCTCGGAAGACTGTTCACATCTTATCATGCTTCCCCTTGGAGTTCCTTAGCATGGTCCCTCAACTTAGTCATGACTGTTCCAACCCTGTGGTGAGGATTGAGAATTGTTCAATAGCTACCCTCCAGATCTAGCACCCCTCAGGAGCCCACTTTCCCCTCTCTGTGCATCAGTCAAGACACGGAATGCATTTGTATCCTCCCCACCCTAATTCATCAACGCCTTCCTCCCTCCGTTCCAAAAAAGATAATTTTATTGTCTTGAGAACTTCATGCACAAGCACTGTATCTATATCACTTCCTCTACTCCCTCTTCCAACTCCTGCTTCCCATGCCTCCTTTCCCAAAAAAAAAACATTAGCTCTTTAGTAATTATTGTTATGTGCATATGTATATAAGCTGAACTGGCTATCTCCATCAGACAAACTATTTTCCTATCTGCCCATGCCAGCCATTTTCTTAAACGTTTTCTGTAGACTCTCCACCATAGTGACTATCTCCACCTTATGTGTGTGTGTGTGCATGCGCGCATGTATGTGTGTACGCGCGAATATGTGAAAATATTCTCACTCATACAGGCACCTGCGGAAGCCAGAGGTTAATGTCAGAATGTCTCCTCAATTGCTTCTCCACTTCTCTTTTATTTTTTGAGTCAAGGTGTCTCACTAATTCTGGGCTGTTTTAACTAGAATGACTGCCTGGTAATTCCCATGATCCACCTTCACTACCTCCCTCTCTTACTGGGGTTACACATTCATGCCACCACGCCCAGCTTTTCTACCTCATTCTGATGACATTTTCCTCCTGTGTTTTTCTCTAATTAATGACACAAACAGTCTGATGCCATATATCACAAGAGCCACACATATATAGGTTTGTTGATGTGTTTTTATAGGATGAAGGTCTAAATTAATTCCCCAACCAGAAACAAACAAGTGTGAGTATGTGTTATGCATGCAGCATGCTTGTGAATGCACATACACCTCACATCATTCACAGGTCTCCTGCACAGCTTAGGAAATCATCTCCCACAGTGTGCCACACCAAATGGAAGGTAATGTTTTTTTCAGAATGTGGACGGATACTTCAGTCTTCTAGTTAAGGAGTTCCACCTCAAATAAGCACAGTAAACATTATATAAGAAAACTGTTACTTCCAGGCATCTCAATGCTTTCCCAGTGACCAAATGAAAAGTTCTTTCCAACAGGGATATGTGTGTTTTCTAGATCACACAAGGGAGGAGATCATCATTCATAGGTATCTCATAAGGCTATGGATGCTCATGAATCACTCTTTAGAAAATACATCCATCCCTGAGACATTCAGCATAAACCAATTCACAAAGGCTCAATGGAGTCCTCCACATGAGAACCTATTCTTTCAGTATCTCCAGTTAAACAAAACACATCACTCTTTCCTTTTTCCTATCCTCACACAGCCTCAGAGCTCTCTATCAGTCTGTGATAAGAAAAAAAATAAAATAAATAAAAGCCAAAACAATTAGCAAGCATTGAAATCAAAATTATTATTCTGTAATGAAATTGTAACGTAAAACACCTTTTGGCAATGAGCCAAAGGGCAAAAAAAGGCGGAATTATATATAAAAACCAAACTGCACCCTTACCACCTGTTCAGTAATCAATACACTATTACCCGATCTATGGACCAGCCTTGTGAGTAGCTCGTCCCAGACTACAATGATAGCGAGGGAAGGACTAGAACATTGCATTGAACCATTTACCAGGCCAAACTGCAAGCTCAGGATTCTGAACAAGCACTTGCTGTAGGACCCACAGTAGAAGCAGCAGTAGTGACTTCATTTGGTTTGGACCTCAAAGCCTGTGAAGGAACCAACTTAATCCTTCTGCACCCAAGAAGAGCTAGAAGCAAGACACCAGGCTGGACCTTCCTGGCTAACTTTTTCTCAATTATAAAATTGTATGTTTATTTGCATAAACACTGTATTCCTCCCTCTACAAAAATAAGAAGTTGAAAATGATAAACAAACCAAATAGCGCAGATTGAAAAATGGCAGCAAGAATAATAAAGTTTCTGAGGTATAGGGTTTAGCTCCAAAAGAATTAAGAGGAATTAGCCAAAGAAGAGAAACATAGAATTTAAAATTGAGCATCTTCCCATGTCTGAACAGCTGTACATTGGAGAACTATTTGGATTATTATGATAGAGGTTACAAGGAGATACACATAGGCTTCAAGAAAAGAAAATGTTTTGACTCTGCCGATGTCTGCAAGCATCTTGCCAACTATTAATCTAAAAAGATCTCCTTGGACTCCATTCCGTAGATTGTTAAAAATCTGATCACCTTCTCAGGAATTACTAAGATATTTGCTCTTTTGTGGGGTAGGAAAGGATGCTGGCACTTTTTCAGTTTCCTTCCCAAAGCAAGATGGCTGTTTATTACACCTTTTATTCCTACCAAGATGAAGAAACACACCAGAGAAGACTTTTGCATGGTGAGTACACTGAGAGATATCCGTAGGCATAAACCTGCCATGAAATAGTTCCTGAACCAAAAGACAAAGAAGGTCCAGTGTAGTGGTGTGTTTAGCGAGTCTGGGATTCAGTGAGGGTTGGAGACAAATTCTCACAAAGATCTAACCTGATCTGCTAGCAGCTCCTGAGTTAAAGAAAAAAAAAATTCTTTTCTACCAGAATGTAACTTTAGCTTTAATAGAAATGGCAAACTTTTGATCAAAATAACTCTGTAAGTCTACATTTTGACATTGTCAACCTGGCTCAAAATATGTAGCCATGATATACTCAAAACAAACAAAGCAAAAATACAGCCAGGTTCAGAAACAACAAAATAAAACAAAATGTTTTAGCGAATCATAATCAGAAGAGCAACTCCAAGCTCTAAACATCCCTGACAATGGCAGACTGAAGAGCTCCAGGGTCAGACCAAGACAGTGAGTACCTGCCATTCACTTACTTCTTCTGAGATTGGAACTAAGAAGCAGGTTCACTGCTTAAAGCTAAGGGATAGAGTTCCTCAAAGCCTCCTCCATTGGTAGATTTGAATGTGAAACCTCTTCCATGACTCACATGTTTAAACAGCTGGTCCCCAGTCGGGGGGTACTGTTTGGGAAGGCAGTGAAATCTTGGAGACGTGGGACTGAAACCCCAGGGAATAGGGGGCTGGAGGAACAGGCTTTGAGAGTGACAACCCAGCCCTACCTCCATGCTCCCCACAGACCAATGGTACTTCCATGTTCTGACACAGGGACAAGAGCCATTCCTTCCTCTCTAAGAAACTGAAGTGAACTAAATACTCCACCACCCCATTAAATCTGTTTCTCTCAGATACTTTGTCATAACAATGAGAAAAGTAACTGATACACCCATAGATACAGATTATTTGAGAAAATGGGCAGAAAGGGGTCTGTCCCTGAGTGCTCCAGACACTAGGAAACTATGACAAGTCTTGGAGCTAAGGGGCACAGAAATACATCTCCAACCTCAAGACTAAGAACCAAGAAAGGCAACTCCTAACTTCCCAACAGACTCAATAGTTTCTGTGGTTATTCAACTGAGCAGGTAACTAAAACACCCGGTATGGTATCTCTTCAACCTCACCAACGAGGTAGAAGCGAGCATGCACAAGGGAAAAGAGAGACAGAATGCTAAGTGACACCAGAACACCGCCCCCTAAAATGATGCTATAAGTCAAAATTCCAAACCATTTGAAAAAATACACAATAGCAAGAATGAAAACAGATAAAAATAAGTAAGTAAAATTCAAAACCATCCCATACCCCTTTAGAGGAGCATCGAAATAATGGCTTGCATGAATTAATGAAATGATGGATTTATTTGAATGTACAAAACCTACATTAAAAACATAAAAAACAAAGCATGAAAATGAACCAGTGATGAATCTCACAAATAGAAACAACAGTGATGAATTATGTGATTCCTTCAAATCAATCATAGAATCAACTCTGGCCTGACAATAGAGGTGGAGGCAAACTAACGAGGAGAGGTCATGCTGAGAAAAGAATAACAAAGTAAAAGATACACAAAAGACCCACACAGGCAGAGGGCTATACTGAGAGATACAGACCGAGAGTCCCAGAAGAGCCCGGAGGGATATTACAGAAGTAACATTCAGAGGCGAGTTTCTGGAATCAGAAAAACTAAATCTTGATAGCAAAATGTCCTCACTCATCAGACAAGGATGAAAGTAAGTCCGTTGCTAGTCATAGTCAGATTACTGAATACTAAAAGAAAATCTAAATATCTGTCTTTAAGAAGACTATCCAATAGCTCAGTGTAGCTGAGACTAGTCTTGAATAAGCTTGGTTGCTGAGAATAAACTTTAAATTCCTGAAGGAGAAAAAAAAAAGAAAAAGACTATCCAATACAGAGCAAAAGCAAACTTGGATCTGGCCAAGATAGCACAGAAGGAAGAAATGACACATGGTGCCCACTATTGCCTAGTGTACATTGTTGTAGAGGAAACAAATTGAGCCACCGTTCAGACATAAAAACAAATTGAAACATGATATAAGAGTAAGATACAATATATAGGAAATGATTGTGCGGTGAACATGAAAAGTTGTCAATATATACTATAAAAGTATTCGCACCATTACCCTGAAATGAATTTTATAAATAACAGAATATTTCCTCCATCCTCTCAGGGCAAGCCTGGAAGAGAGGTGACTCCCTTGGCATCAATGGGACACTGTGAATTAACAGTCCCCGTGGCCAGATGGTTAGGTCATTAGTTACCTACAAGGTGACCAGGAAAATAAGTAAAGTAATTCCACACAAGCCAAGTTTCTTGCTGTTCAGACTGGAAAGAGAGAGACTAGAATAAGCACATGCTAGTAGATAGCTTTTAGAGATATTGATGGGTACTGGGGGTTTCTATCAGCTAGATGAATATGCTTTATACAGTTGTAGCTATGGATATGGAAAGTTCTAGAGATATACTTCTGTCTGCTGAGAATTCCTAGAAGTGAAACAAATCAGGAGCAACAAGCAGGTGCAGCACCAGGTCTCAGTTTCTAAAAGTAATCAAGAATTCCTGGAAGAAATGGTTGAATCCAGGGGGGAAGGAAGGAATGTGTGAGACTAAAATGTCCAAAAGACACAGGATCTAATTATACCCAAGTCCTGGGATCCAAGCTTGGAAAATCTTAAGCACTGAGATAAATGACCTTAGTAGATAGTTATTTCCTGTTGAATAGACTGAACCCAGGGGTCCCCAGTGGAATATGCACATGTACAGAAATGAAACCAGACGTCAAGTGCCTTGCGAAATGGTGCACCGAGGAAAACAGCATTTCTGCTTGATAGAGTTCCTACCAAAGATGCAGAAACTGAACCTATTGATGGAGAAATGTCCCAAACCCCAAACTGTGGGATAGTTAGTCTTCTACATAACAGGCCTGTGCTCAAAATCATCAAAGCCCTGGCAGACAATGAGAACCGCCACATGGCAATGAGAACTAAAACTGCAGGATAACCAAGTGCAGGCAAAGACACTGGATTGGCTCCCGCAGCTATAAAGAGCACAGCAGGGCTAACAGGTCCACAAATGCTTGTGTGTGTGTTGGTGGTCTGATAGTCAATGCAGTGGGGTACCGTCACAAACTTCCGCAAACAAAAAAAATGATATATACAGTGCGTGCCTGCATGTGTGTATCTATGTGTGTTTACATATATACAGCTGCCCATTGGTATGCAGAGTTCTACTTTTATAGATTCTTCTACCAACTATGAATCAAAAACATTTGAAAACAAAAAGTATCTGTGTTGAAGATGTAGTCTTCCTCTTCTCGTCCCTATTCTTCCACCATAAAGTATAATAGTATGATTCTATACTCACCACATTACATTGCATTAGGTAATATAAGCATACAGGTATAGATAATACTAGGTATATAAGTTCAAGATGACTTAAAGCAAACAGGAGAATGTGAATATCATGCCATGTGTTTACTATTCTTGAGGATACACAGATTTGCATATCTAGTGAGAGTTCTGGAAGGAATATCAAGCGGCGACTGTATGCAAAATGAGAGAGAAAGCGGGGGACTATTAAGGTAAATATGGTATTGTATTTTTGAGGAAAAGACACAAAAGGATACAAAACCTCTGGGTGGGGAAAAATGCTAAGGAAGAATGGGAATGAGCTCAGCTGACAAACCACTGATGGGTAATAAGCAAGTTGGTCTTGAGTCAAATCATGTGGCTGTCTAGGGAAAGGATCTAAAACAGGAAACCTAATGCCCACTGCCCAGGGAGGCTTGGTCAGGTTTTGAGCAAAATAATTACTTCATCCCATTCAACACTGCAATGGTATTCCGAATGAAACCACCATGAGTGATACATGTGTACAAATAAACACCAAGCATGATGTCCTAAATGCAGTGCTGTGATGAAATGCATGGGAAACGGTCCACAATGGAACACATGTTTCAGTTTGTCAGTCTTCCAGAGGACGACCAACCAGACTTCACATGAGCCCCGTACAGATGGGTGACAAGGAATGTACGCTGTTAACAGGTTGTGGGACAGCTCCAATGCCAAGGGCACCCCCATTGGGGAACCATGATTTCCCACAGCGGGATATTCCTTGTAAATTCCTGAACTGAATAGTAGCTGGTCTTCTTCCAATTTATGCAGTGGATGTCCTTCCTGGGAAAGTCAGTACTTAACCACAGTCATATACCAGATACCCTGTGGTACATGTGCTATAATTAAGACGCAGGCTTAGTTAATTTTCAAGGCTTTCCACCTACTGTAATGTTCACTGAGACTTCTGAGATTTATATAGAATAAAAAAGAATCCTTCATGCGCAAGGGCTATCACAGCCCTTCCTTCCCATATCACTGTGTCAACTGAACCTTTTCTAGCTACCGAATACCCAACCTGGAATTTCTCCATGCAACAAGGGGTTACATTAAAATGACAAAACAGGGGTGAAACAAAGGCAGCAGGACACAGAAATACAAAGGGCTGAGGACCCCTGCCGAAAAGGGTTTCATCCTTGTTCTAGAAGACACCGTCCTTAAAGAAAGTTGAACGTTTCAGCTCAGAATGCTCGCTGCAAGCCCATCTACAGTGATAATCTCCCACCGTGGGCAACTGTTAAAACTATGAATGAATGAGCAGGTTGGTTTTGGGGAGTTTGGGGTTCGTTCATTTGCTTTTGTTTTTGTTTGCTCTAGCAAATACAGATGTTGTCTGGAAAGACATCTGCAGGCTCAAGTAACAGGAAGTGTAAATAAAAAAGGAAGCTCGCCCTTTGGTGCACAGTTAGAAGCAGCCAAATGTCACTTCTGGGGCGCAGAGCCAAGTTTCAAAGGCTTCTATCTTGCTGTGGCTATGGTCATCTCTCTGTTTGCTTGGCAGCTCCAGCTTACTAAGGTTTGAGGGTCTGTGACCATTCTGCTCACACAGTGGGCATAAGCCTCTCTGGTTTAGTGTTTTGGTCAGCTGTGGTTCTGAATGCTAGCCAGAGAATCGCTAGAGAAGGCGAGGACCAGGGAGAAAGATTCCCAGAATTCCCTGTAACTTGTCCACATGGTCATCACTAATCTCTGGAAGCAGTCAGGTAAATCTGTGAGTCAGGTAAATCTGTGTGATCAGAGTCCTCAGGAACAGAATCACCTCTTCTTCCATCTTTGTTCTGTTTGATGTAAAATCTGAGTGTTTAACACAGTGTAGGTGTTCAAAACTGTGCACATATGATTGTTATTGCTTCTATAATTTTCTTTCCATAGACAAATGAATAAAAAAATCAATAACCTCCCAGATATTTCCTAGGCCTTCAAATTCAGTATTTACAAGACAGATGTGGGTGTGTTAAATCTGTGAAGAATATTTTCACCTGATAAACATTTTATTGTCAATCTTTCCACATCTTTTACTAAGTTATTTAAAGTGCATCAAACCAAGAGCAATTAAGTGCACTAAATAGAAGTAATTTCCCAAAGACAGAGCCTAGCAGATTATATGCACTAATAAGGGATTATAAAGTGGGTACCCATTAGAAAGCTACTTCCCAGTGGAGAGCAGGGATGCCTGGCTCCTTTTCCAGAATACTTGATGCCATCTCGTCACAGGCATTGTGCTGTTCTTGCATTTCTATCTAGTTCCGAGATCTGTACTAGCACTTATCCAGAATATAGGGATCCCCAAAAGACAGCTCAGTCAGAAATGCAAGTGACTGCTAAAGCATGCTGGTCTAGTATGCAGAACACCTTGGGTTGGGTCCCCCAACTACTACAACTTATAAGAACTATGCAAATAAAAATGTCACATGGTTCTGTGGCTCAGTAGTATATAATGCTGGCTGGGCATTACTTGGAGGGCCTGGATTGCATCCCAAGAACTGAAGGGGGAGAAAAAAGGAAAAAATAAAATCGTTGTTTTTGCTGGGCATAGTGAAGCAAGCTCTCAACTCCTCTTAAGAGGCAAAGACAAGAGGAGCATAAGCTGAACATCAGACTACGCTACACGGTGAGGCACTGTCTCAAAAACAAGCAGCCCGATGCCCCACCTTACCACTTCCCCACTAATCTCCTGCCTCCTGTGGAACAGGAGTGCCCATGAGAAAGGCTGCTGAATAAAGTCCCTTTTGCTTGATTCCTTGGGGCAGCTTAGTGCCAGCTAGATTCACCCAGACCTCTGGAAGATAGTGACTCCCAACACCTCACTTCTCCCCCTGAGTCTTTTGTTCCTTCCATTCTCTCCTCCAAGATGGTCCTAGGTTTTAGAGGCATTGGTATGGATGGTCCATTTATGACTGACCACTCGATAGCCTTAAGTTGTTGCTTATATTTCACCAAGAATGTGAATTTCCATTAAAAAAAAAAACCTCTTTGCTGGTGCCAGGGCCCCAGACACTGTAGGCTCCATTCGAAAGGAATTTACCAAGGATACAACCAATTCCCACAACATTAATACAAAACAGACTTGATAACTTCATACTCAGGTTCTTGTATTCAACATAGATGTGAATATTCCTTTTTTTCCATCTATGTGCAGAATAGTATTCACAGCTAGACCAGTGAGGCTCAGCCTGTGAATGAATATAGGGCTGAAGACTCAATCATGGCAGGATCCAGGTGGCCAGCTCTCTAGACTGACAGCCCACATCACCCAGACTAATGAGCATCTGGGGTGTGTGGGTGGGTGTGTGTTCTCAGATTTGGGGAAAGATATGCCTTATGAAACTTTGCCTTCCCTGCCCCCATAAGTCTTCAAACAAGGAAAAACATATACTCATATCCTAAATCATACTGAACAAAGGAATGAATGAAATAAAGTACTTTTGGCTAGGTTCCCGACTCTGGGAAAATAACTCCCAGCATATGTCTTCCCGGCACACTTGCTGAAATGTCTCTGCGAGATTCTGATGCTCGATGCTGAGCCCACAGACCCTCATGCCTCTCCCTCTACACAGAGCAGGAAGAAGCCAGGTGTCTTTGATGATATCAGTGCCAGGAAACGAGGGGTATAGTCACAGCAGATGTGCCAACTGACCCTGAGAGCGGGAGGAGAAATTATTGAAATAAATGAATTTTGAAAAGCAGCTCACAAATGCACAAATACTCTCATGCCGCCCCCTCATGCTTCCGGGATGCGGCAGGTGGCATATACTGTAATTACTGCAGACCACACACAGACGCACACATGCGTGATGTCAGGGCAAATGAAGAGTATCGATGCTTCTTTCACACCAGAGCCAAATCTTCAAGTCACAAAGGCTGGGAGTCCATAGACAGGACCTCTCCCCACCACACCAAGAAATGTGCATTTGAATGACTCGCCCCACCCATCGACCGAGTGCAAACACAGTTTGGATTTGCTACAAACCGAAGTGTCCCCCTCGCTCTTGGATCTTGATCTCAAGTCCTTAAAAGTCATGCATTCTGCAAACACGGAATGGTCCAGGTTTGAGACAAGACATTTGTAGCAAGCACCGCTGACATTCGATGCTGCCTTGGTCACCATTAACAATGAGCCTGTCAAGTCAAATCCTCTATTGAGTTCTTGCCAACTGACTGATTGGAAGAGAGATTTAAAGAATGATAGGGAAAACTGGAGATGAAGTCCAGGGGACAGCCTGGGGTTTTTGTATCGGTGAGAAGATAAATATTCAGCAGCCATAGAACAAACAGTATAATCAAGGTGGTGTTTCTTTTGGTTTTATGTTGTTTTTTTTTTCCTCATTAAACTAACTAGACAAAGACTTCCTGGGAAAGGGCCCCTAAAAATGACATGGCCTGAAGCAAAATTACCAAGCAAAGCCTGGAGAGACTGTGTGTGCTCTGGGAAGAAGTTAAGTGCTACAAATATTCAAAGAGACGATGGAAAGTAGACGGCACAGTACCTAAAGCTCATGATGCATACAGAAGAATAACAGAGAGGTTGGAGTGTGCCTATGTGGCAGAATGTTTGCCCTAAGTGTGTGAGGCCCTGAGTTCAGTTCCCAGCATGGAAGGATGTGCAGTAGGGTATGAACATGGTTTATACAGATAACTCACTGGGCCAGCACAATGGTCAGCTGGTACAGATGCTTGCCACCAACCCTGATCCCCTGAGGTTAGTGCCTGAATCCCCCGTGATGGATAGAGAGAACTGATTCCTAAACGTTGTCCTCTGACCTCCATACTCACACCGTAGCACATGCGTGTACTGGACACACACACACATAAGATGAATAAAATACATGTTTTAAAGCTTGTTAAGAATAACAGAAATGAACGGGAGCATTCTATGAATATTGCCACTCACCCGCTGGTGCTGAATGATTGAGACTGAGTGGCCACAAGAACAGCCTCCACGCACAAAGGGCAGAGGGAGTGGGGTGTAGAAACCACTTCTGTGTGACATGTGAGCAGTGTCTAAGAGTGACTGTAAACCTGCCTGTTAATAATAATTCCATTCTTGAGGCCCAAGTGCTCCGAACTCCCTCCCATAATTGAAACCATCCAGTCCACAGAAGGATTTGAGAAAACCCCACGTAAGCTTCCTGTGGCAAATAGGAGCAGTGGGCTTGGCACATCAGGGGCAGGGGCAGAGAGCACTATTTAATAAACTGCTATGTCATCACTAAGAGACACTTGTCTTGAGCCTGTGGGCCCTAAATACATGTATCCAACAGAAAATAGGGTTTTGATTTGGTTGGCCTTGAGAATGCCTCATACTGTCTCCTTGTATTCATTTTAGATGATTACCTTTAAAATTTTACTTCTGTTTCTTTTTTTTAACTCCCACCACCCCAAAATGGACCCTGCCCCCAAGAAAGAGACCTAAAATAGACTGCCCGGGTAAACGGGCTTCCTGATGGCATCCCCCACTGGTCGACCAAGCCAACACAAGGAGCTTAAATTCCCATTGGTAAGCACACAAGAGGCTCATGCTTGGCCTACCCCACAGAGATAACTAATGCTGGATTCAGACTCAAAGAACAGAGGGAGGGAAGGAGGGAAGGAGGGAAGGAGGGAGGGACAGGGAGAATGACCAGACAGATGAAAGTGTGCTCACAGATTTGATAAGTTCCACACAGGGAATCTAGCTGTGTCCTGAAGAGACAGAAAGTAACACTTAACAAAGGAGATGAAGAAGGGCCTCTGGTCTACGGAAAAGTGAGAGTAATGGGGGAGAATTGTTTATTTAAGAAACCATAACAACCAGTGCTGACCCAAAGGCCTAAAACTACTCCCTCTTCAACTTGGATGTACATTAGAGTCATTGGAATGTCGAAGGGAATGCATGGGGTCCTTTGAGAGTGTTCTGAGGTCTTTAATTGTACAACCACACTGAACTACTCATTCTCGCTACAGAGCCTGCATTATCGCAAATGGAAGTGGGGGTGTCCCTGAGAAGAGGACCGCTCGGGGAAGGCAAAAGGATAGGCGGGGAAGGGGAAGACGACCGAGGATGCAGAGGCGTGAAGGGCAAATATGTCTGGAGCATCGTGGAAGCCTTGAGTACCGAGTTCAACTGTGTGTACTTGATTCGGTGGGCAGTCAGGCCCAGCAGGGCCCTATTTCTCCTTCCCTACCACACCATGCTTCTCTTTGTAAAGCAGTTTCGAGCAGGCTCTTTGTTTGATGTTTTCCACTATAATATGAGGTGGGCAAGCCAGGAAAACATAAACATATCCATTTCGCAATGATGAAATGGAGACTCGGGGAGTTTGAGTGACTCTGGAAGAGTGGTGTTTTCAGAACATTAGCCCAGTGATAGCATGCAGTGTGAATTACAGTGTGGAAGAGAGAATTCCAGGCCGCCCCTCAGAAGGCAGGTACCTTGCTACAAATGGGAGGTAATATCAGTCCATGGCATGGCAGAAACACAGCAGAGAGAGGAGCTAAGAGCCACCTTCCTGCTACGTGTTCCTCTATTTGCCTTTGGTACCGGGGCACCAATGTTTAACACAGTAGGGTGAAGATAGAGCATCACTGTCTACATTACAAAGTCGGAGGCTGCAGAACAGAAAGGGTGGACACGTGGAACAGTTGGGACTGAGAGAAATTGCTTTTTCATCAAGAGAGACCTGTCTATGCAATCTAATTTGCGGGCTAGAGATGGGAGTCTTCGAGTAGACTGTCCACGGGAGAAGTACTGTCCCTCTCTCTTTCCTATGACTGGCTTTAGTAGGGAATTTTTGAAAAGTTGTCTGAGAATGCTCTCACTTCATCATTTTCAGGAGCCAGCCAGTCCACGGAGAGCAGGAATTCTGCCCAAACACTGACACTAGCTGTCTTCCTCTGTGCACAGCTTGTTCCAGTTCAGGATTGCCTGGGCTGGGAGGGTAACAACACCTCATCCCGGGATTTTGAGTTCTATCCATGGCTTCTAACTCAGCTGTTAGAGAGGAACCATTTGGGGTCCATCCTCATCCCTAAATGTATAAAGCACTCAGCACTCAAGCAGACAAAAGGAAACCCACTCACACGGGGCTCTTCCCCAGAGACCCCGAAAAGTGACACCACCGCTGGAGGAAGGAAACAGAGAGAGTCTTGACATTAGTCTCATGACACTGGTGGGCTTCACCCTTCTATAGCCACATGAGGAGAAGGGCTAGTGCCAACCCTCCAAAGAATTCAGCAGCTTAATTAGTATACCCACATGCCCAGTGGGTGAGACTGCCTCTGAGTCGGCGCTAAGATCCAGCCTGGCAAATACCATGTGGCACAAGAGTCCGGATTCTGCAGGCATCTTGTTTAGTTACACTCTGTTGCCTCCATCAAGTGCGTTCATCCAACCAGCCCAATAAAAGATTGGCAGACTCCGTCCTGTAATATTTACAACTCTGAGAAAGGACATAAACCAAGACAAATTATTTTTAATACCTCTTACCTTGTTGAAAAGCTTAGTAAACCCAGTGACTACACAATGTACCTTTAAAGGGCAAAGGTCATAAAAATGATCTTTATTACACAATTTTGTAACTTAAGTTCCTTCAATAAGGTTAAAGCCTACGCCATTTAGAGATCAAGAACTGATGTACATTCTCAACTCTCTATAGGACTGTAGGTTGAACTGTTAAGTTTATATATTCCATTTTCCTTTGAGAGCCAAGCTTTTCATGAGATCTTGAACTAACTTGACCAATCTTGCTCAACCAGAGGTTGCAGTTACCATCCTGTGATCAGAAAAGTAAGATAGAGAAAAAAATCCTTTGCCATTGTGGATCAAAAGTTTCTTTGTCACTATTCCTGCCATTTCCCCAGGCCTCTGAGATGACTGTATGTCTTAAGAAGGTACAGACTGAAATCACAGCTTAGTGAGTTAAGTGATGTAATGGGTTGAGAAAACAGAAGTGCATATTTTTAGTTACTATAATTTTTAGGAACAATTTCTACTATTAATATTTGTTTCATTAATTTGGCACCAATTAACCCCAGTTATTATTCCAAAGCCCCCATTTTAGCCCATTCTGTGCAGATCTAAACTAGCTTGGCTAGTATTCAACCAGCTAAAGGAAGTTTCAGCAAGCTAAGTATTCCCAAATGCAGATAGCAGGTACATGATAGCTTGAATGCTAAATATCCCCCCAAGAGCTTGTGTGCTGAAAGTTTAGTGCTCAGACTTAGGAGCTACTGAAGGAAGTAGGGACCTTAGGAGGTAGAACTTTGTTGAAGAAAATAGGTTACAGGACACAAGTGCTCTTGAACAAGATTGGGGAATCCAGGCCCTTTCTCTCTTTTCTCTTTTGCTGCCATGAACAAATCACTCTGTCACACATTTCTGTCACCATGATAGTCTAACTCGTAGCAATTGCAAAAGTCAATCAAGTCAAATACAAAGTGGAACCTCTAAAACTGTGAGCAGAAATACATCTTTCATCTTTTAAGCTGATTTATCTTTGGTATTTTGTCACAGTAGTGGAAAACACAGACACACACACACACACACACACACCTTACAATGAGACAATGAAGCAATTTGTTTGTTCACTCCTCTGCTTAGAAAATATGCAACACACCAAGCATTGTTCTGAGATTGGGATTTCAGTAGGGATCTAAACAAGCAAAGTATCTATGCTCAATAAATCTAAGCTCCAGTGATTGACACCCTAAGGAGAAATAAGCATACATACAAGATGAGGCAGTGGTATTTTATTTGAGAAGAGATAAAGTGATATCAAAGTATAGACAGTGACAGAGAGTCTGATGAGGCCACAGTTGGGCAGAGACCTGAATAAAGTAAGAGACAAGCACTGTTAATATCAGAAAGGATATAATTTACAGGAAGAGATTATTCCAGAGCTGGGATAGAAGGTTACATCTGCATTAAGTGTGAACAAAGTCAAGGATTGAACATCTGGAAAACACTGGCAGTATGGAGGAAGCGAAGTTGGGGACAAGACAGATATGAGGAAAGAAAGGCCTGCATACAAGGGAGATCTGCATTGCTGATGAGCTAGGAACCTGTTGGGGAATCTTAGACACAAATTTTGTGGTGTTCACAAGAGCTGCTCAGGAAAACAGAACAGATTGTGCTTGACCAGGAGTGGGGACTGAAAGCACAGACAAGAGACCCCCTTGCTGGTTCCTGCTACTTCCTTTGCACCATCTTCCCAGCTCAGTTGTAGTCTGTTCCAGAGCAAACTGTTCTTATCCGGAATTGCTGCTATTTGGCTTCAAAGAACCTTCTAGAGCCAAAAACCAACTTCCTACATCCCCCTACTGCTGTGTTCTCCTTTCCTTCTCAACCCTCCCAAATAGACTCACACCACCATTTCCCTGGCTTTATTCCTGTCCTCAAACATTCAATCTGTCTGCTTCAATGGTCAAATTCTGTTCAGATGGTGCCATACTGGCTAACTAATCTTCCATGTTCATTCTTGCTAAGGTATAAATGGCATGTGTAATCTCTAAACCTGTTCAGGGGACATTTCTTCAGTACTAATTACAAAAGCATAGGTTTCTGGCAACATCCATTCATTCAGAATTCTCAACAAATATCATACAAGGTATTTAGATGATGTTCAACCCTTCATAATATAAAATAAAAACTGAGAACTTATGTGACTTTTCCTGGGAAGGTGTGAACAAATATCTCTCCCTCTGAGATAGGAAACCAAGAACTGGTCAAAGAAAAGATTCCTCCTAAGCCTAGATCAGTTAGACAAGTAAGCCTATTCAGGTCATTTATAGAGTCAGAGGTTACTTACAGAAGCATGGATGCCTTACAAGTAGCTACATCACCAAAATGTCCATCACCAACACAGGTTATGGTTCATGAGAGCTCCAGTCCTGGAACTCCCTCTACAACTCTGCTCTGTCAATCAGAATCTCTTCTTTTCTGCCACCATCACTGCTTGTACATTCTTAGAGAAAAGCATAGTGGATTTTAATTGTATAATAATAAATAGAGACTGCCTGAAGATCTGAGAGTAAAACAATCACACTAGTCAGCCTTACAGACCCAATTATGGCTACACACTACTTTAATCCCAGTAGCTACCATGGCATACACCTTTAGTCCTAGTAGCCACTTAGTTGCCATAGAAATCAGGCAGTACAAGTCTTTAATCCTAGTGGTATATGCCTTTGATCCCAGCCCTAGAGAGGAACATAAGACAGGGCAAGACAGCTCTCAGATACAGTCTCCTTCTGAGATCCCTGGAGGCATTTTCAGACTGAGGTCAAGATAAGAGTCAGTGGCTGGCTGTTTTACTCTTTGGATCTTCAGGTTGAACCCCAATTTCTGACCCTAAGCTTTTATTAATTCTGCTTCAGAGAAGCCTTGTGAATCTTCTCAATTTCAGGAGCTTCCTGAGACTTCTAAGTTGATTTACTTCCTGAGTCATTCTCCCCAGTTAGGAATGTTACAGATCAGAGGAAATGCTACACAACAGTATTGAGTAACTCAAATAATTTCAGATACATCCAGTGTTTGGGATGGCCAAGTGCTAAAGGGATATTTCATTGAGACAACTCACTTTAAAGAGAGACTGGGGCCTCCAAAATAGGTTTGGACCGAGAACCCCAGGAAACAGGTTTGCCCTAAACTGCAAAACTGCACATTTGATCAAGAATGGTTGAAATGATGTGGATAAACTCTACCATCACTATTATTGTTTCTAAGGTTTCTAGAAGCATCTTCTCCACTTCTTTTGTTCTTTTTCCCTTTGTGAAATCTGTCTCCCATAGTTTACAGATAACATGGCTTTTAGAACCAGATCTTTAGTGCATATGTAGGTATCATCCGACAGATCCACATTTTCATTTCCTTAACCAGTGAACCCAACTACAGAAAGAAATGACTGTTTGGAAAAATAACAGTCACCTAGTGCACTGGACCCTAACACTGGTAATGGAGCATGCCCTGGTGCCTTTAAAGATCCACGTTTGTACACAACAGCAGGTGAACAACAAGGGACTCTTTGACTTGCTATTTACTGCTCCCATACATCAGTGTTCTATCTCTGAAGACAGCACCCTGCTTGCCTCCAAGAATCCTGTCCATTCCAAGCACTCCGAAAAAGAAGGCAGGCTGGGTCCTGTGGTCTGCAGCCTGAGGAACAGCGATACCAATGAGGCAGCACGTCTGATACTTTTGACATTTCACACACAGAAGACAAACTGTTCAATGAGTGACAGGTGCCTCACAGATGGCACCTATTAAATAATTAAACTAAAGTAGAAATTAAAAATAAACAGTGGGAAGTGATTTGAAACACACACAACCACAGGGAGCAGAAAGAGTAACTTGGGAATAAAGGAGTCAGTAAAATTAGATTTGAGGCATTTCTGAATTTGATTGTGTCTAGATTAACTGGTTGCCTTTCTCCCATTGTCAGCATGAAAAAAACACTCTCTAAAGCTGAGAAATCCTGTAAGTAAATGTAATGCCAATGTGGCAGCCACGCTGACACATCTGATGGACAGGTAAGTGTCCAGCGTTTACTGATTAAAAACAAGATAGGCAGATATAGAGTGAGATACAATGAAATAGAAATAAAATGGCTTTGTAATGGTCAGCAACCCCTGTGTAATGAATAATCACAGGCTCAGTTACTGAGAAGAACAAGTATTTCTTTCTTAAATTTGCAGGTATGCTGTGAATTTGTTAACCTATTTTGGGGGTGGCTAGAAAACTCCAGCCACCAGTAGGCTGCACAGAAATCTGTGTTTGAAATATCTCAAATGAAGTTTGTGCTCTGCTGTATTTTATTTGCACTTAATCTGGGACCCAGGCTACAACAGCAATGGCAACACAGAAGAAACTTGCATTGCACTGAGGATAGAACTTTTAAGAAGGTGGATAGAAGGGCTAGAGGGAGGGTTTGTGGGAAAGAGAATGGGCTGTGCAAGTGTGGGAACCTGAGTTCAAATTTTTGGCACTCAAGTTAAAATCTAGTTATAGCTGTGTGTGCCTGTAACTTATCAAGGGTAGGTTGTATGGAAGAAACAAACAGATCCTAAGAGCTCACTGCCCAGCCAACTTAGCCAAAATGGTGGCATTTACTTCTTTGTGATATCAACACCCATCTATTTGGGCCTAACATCTACTCAATGGGAGATAATTCATGCCTAGTACTAGAAACCCAGCCAATTAACCATGACTGGTGAGATCGTGGCCCCTTGAGGATAACCTACTATTGTGATTTTCATAAACCAGTATAATTCCCAACTTCATTCTAAATAACTATCCTTATATCTACAGACAAGTGTAAATCTTATTCCTCATCAAAGAAACTTCTTTTTATGGCATGTGGTGACCATTACAGACATCCACAAATGATCAAAATGCAGAGAACAACCAACCATGGGATGCCCAGGCCCCAATGAATATGTACATCTACTATACAACCACGACACCTAAGGTTCAGGGAATATCACAGAAGAGGGGGAAAAAAGGACTGTAAAAGCCATAGGAACAGAATGTCTCCTGAAAGTTAATCTTCTGGGTATGACAAGGAAGATGCACCCGTAAAATCTCAACAATGTGGTTGCCTAAACAAGACCTACATAATCACTACACCAGTTGACTTGCTGTCATGAATGAGGAAGATCTTGGAAGGCCCCACCCATAGATGAAGAGTTATAGGCAATTAATGGATGCTAAGAGATAAGGTCTCCTCCAGGGTTGAGCCCCTAATAGGTTATCCAATCTCAAGTACATGTGTGTGTGCATGTGTGTGTGTGTTTGTGTGTGTATACAAGAACCACTAAATGGACTTAGCAGATTGTATTTGTGGGTGTGTGTGCCCAGGTCTCTATGTGTGAAAATAATTAAAGAAGAGGTCATGAATTTGAGAGAGAAGCACAAGAGGATGAAGAGGGGCAAAATAGACATGGGAATTATGTAAATACATCACTCATGGATTAAATTCTCAGAAAGTTTTAATTTTAAAAAGAGGAAATTTGGGGAGACCTATATGTATATTTTAAAATATGTCTGTCTCTTCAGCTACACAAATATACAACAGAAAAGAGGAAACCTGGTTTAGGTGAGATAATTTTGTTCACCTCACAAACTTAAATTTTCTACTTTAAAAACAAACCAATCTGAGGCTAGAGAGATGGCTCAGCAGTTAAGAGCCTGTGTTGCTCTTGCAGAAGACCTGAGTGATTGCCTGCACTCATATCAGGCAGCTCACAACCATCTACGTCCAGGTCTGGTGTGGGAGGTCCTTCTGCATATGTGTTGTTTTTATTGGTTAACGAATAAAGAATCTGCACTGGTCTGTGATAGGGTAGTGTAGCGCTAGGTGGGGAAAGCTAAACTGAATGCTGGGAGAATGAAGGCAGAGTCAAGAGACACCATGTAGCTGCCGCTGGGGACAGATGAGCCAGAACCTTGCTGGTGGGCCACAAGCCTCGTGGTAAAAATATAAAATAAAATAATGGAAATGGGTTAATTTTAGATGTAAGAGCTAACTAGCAATATGCTTATGCTATTAACCAAGCAGTATTGCAAATAATATAATTTCTGTGGGGCTATTTCAGGAGTCTGAGTGGCCAGGAAACAAACAAGCAGCCTCCTATAACAGAGCTCCCACAGATTCTATGCCATAGACATATAGACAAAAAGACACTTAAAGAGTAGGGAGAGAGAAATAATAAAATGCATCTTTTTAGAAACATGCACACACACATATATACATTATATATATATATATACATTACATAACATATATACATTAGAAAACTTTCTTGAAAGGCAAAGAATCCAAAGTAGCTACAGAATATTCTAGATAAAGTCTAAAATGACTAAACAAATTTAAATGCAACAAAATGGAGGTAGACCCTGAGATTACAGAGTGGATATTGACACTCAAGAAAAAAATTACCTTAAATCAGCTGTTGTAACCATGCTCAAAGAAATAAAGAACAATGTTCACCAAGAAATTAAAAATAGAAAGCCTCTGCACAGAAAAAGATTATCTTTAAAAAAGAAAAGAGGCACATGAAATTACAAACCTGAAATTTTATGTTATCTAAAATACAGTACAGATGCTCCTTAACTGAGGACAAGGTTGTACCAATTAAGTTCCACTGTAAAGCAACAATATAAGAACCCACAAATGCCCCTAATATAGTTAACATATTAAACACCATGGCTTAGCAACATCTTAGAGCAGAGAGCATTGGCCTACACAATGGTATAGCTGGCTAGGACCTGTGGTTTGCTGCCACTGCCCTGCACCACAAAGTCTGGAACAAAAGGAGAATTCAAAGCCCACAGTAGCTTTTCTAGCAAGTGAATGCATATAACTTGTGAGTTATCATAAATCTGAAAGTATATAACTCAAATTCCACATAATCCAGGGACAGTCAGCCCATAGTCACTGGATGGAGTTAACAGAATCATAGAGAAACTCCTACAGAAGCAGTGGGGAAAGTTACCAAAACAAATACATTAGGGGATAAATACTTGGTTAAAAAAAAAAAAACCAATCATGTTGAATTTGCTAGTGATAAGTAACACCTTTTTAAATTCTAAAGCAATATAATTTACAGTGGTGACTGAAAATATGGAATTCTTATAGATAAATCTGAATCAACATTTCCAATGTCTGTAGAGCAAAAATTACAAAATTTGGCTCAGAGAAACTGAACAAGACCTAAACTAATGAAGACTACTTCTTGGGTTGGAAGACACAGTGTTGTTCAGTTGTTAATTCTCTTTTAAAATGATCTACAGACTCAACACAATCACACAAAAAATGGTAGAAGGCTTGAAGTGAAAATTTAATTGTGGAATTTCGCAAAAATAGCTCAGTTGCGGGGAGATCTAAGATTCATATAAGAACTTAAAGATTATAAAATGCCAAAATCATTTTGAAAAGAACAAAATTGAAGGGCTCATACTGCCAGGTGCCAAAATTTATGATAAGGTACAGAATTCGGATTTTCTGTAATTAAAATAGCGAAGTTAAAGGAATGAAGAGTTTGTTATGGCTCACAATTTTGAAGGTTAAAGTCCACGGTCAATATCTCCCACTGCTTTGGGATCTTTAGTAAGGTAGCCCACTATGGTATGAGATGCGTGGTAAAGTAAAGCTACAGGGGTAGAGAGACATTACACATTTCATTCAAGAGTGGGACCCTGCACAGTGACTTTAAACCTCTTAAAGAGTTCCACCCATTAAAGGTTTCTACCCCCTCCTATTTCCAAGCTGTGGTCAAAGCCCCAAACTATACTATAAAGCTAAAATTAAAAAAGAGATGCTAAGCACAAGCAACATAACAAATACACTCATGAAATGCACTAGATTATTCAGGATGGGATTTGCACATTCATTATTGTCATGTTGTAGACAAACTTTAAAGGCAACCCAGTAGAAATACTTTCCTACAAATGTGACTACATAATTAGACCTTGACATGCTCCAATTAAGTAGGTAATTAATTTCAGTCCATCAACCCTATAAACTTTAACCATGAGGATTGAATCATATAAAAATGGGGCAGAAGAAAAGTTGAAAATCTAAAGTTACAATTTTCTCAAAAAAGGAAAGCATCAAGAGTTTTTATTTACCTTAGGAATGACACAAAAAATAAGAATCCATAATAGAAATAGAATTGATAATTGACATTTATCAAAGTTTTAAAGCAACTACCTTTCAACAAATGACATTGCTGTTATGAGAATATAAAGACAAACTACAACTATGAGAAAACACTTGCAACACAGATTTTGATAAAAGACTTGTATCAGAATGCACAATGAACTCTCAAAACTCAATAATAAGAAACAAAATAATGAAAAATAGTGAAAGATGGAGGCCAACAATTCAGCAAAATGATATATGAAACTCACAGAGCACATTCTGGGAGCTCAGCCTCATTAGTTGTTAAAGAAATGCAAATTTAAGCTACAGTGAGATACTGTTACATGTCAACTGGAATGCCTAAAATTAAAAATAATGACCGTTTCAATAACAAATGATAGTGGGTATATAGAACAAGAAAAACTCTCATATACGGCTGGATGGTGTAAAATGCTACAATCACTTTAGCAAATACTTTTGCTATTTCTGAAAAACGTAAACACACATGCACCTAATATATGTGTGCGCCTGCACTTTCTCAGTTCTAGATATTGATCATGAAAATTGGGAGCATGCACAGAAAGTGTGCCCTCTACCACTTAGCTACCCCAGCTGCTAGTCTGTAAGTGAAGCTGTGGGTGGCATTTATTTACTTTTGAGAGAGAATGTTTCTTGGATGACCTTGAACTTGTGATCCACCTGCCTCAGTTTATCTAGTGCTAGAGTTAGAAGTCTATTTTACCATGCCTGGGGAGTTAGTATAATATGGATACTAAACCCTTACTAGCTACATTATTTGCAGATATTTTTTGTCATTCTGTTGGTCTTATTCCCTGGAGAGTATCTGTGTCACATTAATATATGTTTATTATTCTCTTCAGTGGTTTTATTTTTGCATGTGTGCATAGTATGCATATGAATGTGTCTAAATACATGCACACATGCATTAAAATGGGATTTTAATTGACGGTTCACACTTTTAATCCTAGCACTTGAGAGGGGTAAGTAGATTTCTATGAGTTCAAAGTCAGTTACGAAGTGAGACTCATTTCAAAAACAAAAAAGAAACAACAAACCCAAAACCTTTAAGAGTGTATTTGATCCTTTTGGTTTTATCTGGTAATTATCTAATTGGAGTTGATACTCTGTGTAAAATAATGTATTGTTCATTAAATGGAAGTGTCGGAAAAGAAAAAGAAAAGCATGTTTTCATTTAAGGACTTGAGCATGTTCCTAGTAGTTTTATGTGGACTGGTCAAAAACTCAAAGTAACTGAGTTTAAAGGATGAACACATGAAGGAACTGTGAAATATTCTCACAATGCAGTGTTTTGACTACATGCAGCAAATGAATGAAGTAGTCATAAACAAATATATGAAAGGATTGTATAAAACAATGCGAGACAAAGACATAGACAAGAGAAGAAATCTGTCTCACTCCATTTTTATTCAATATAGAAAATGGAAACTCATCAGTAGTGACTGAAAACCAAGCAGTGCTTTCCCAGTGGGCTGATGCAGAGAGGAGGACAAAAGAGAGGTGTTACTGAGACATATAAGAGCTTCGGGGAGTGGCGATTGTGTTTGATATTTTGACCATGATGGTGATTTCATGGCTGGGTGTGTTTGGATGATGAAACTTATCAAAGTATATACTTTATGTGTGTGCAGTTTGTTGTGTTTTATCTGTTCCTCAATAAAGCTGTTCACCTACATTACAGCCACCAAAATCACCTAGCCACATATGGGGGGGGTGCACAGATAACTCAATAGAAATTAGGAACAGGGGGAAGTTACTAAAACGATGAGGAAAACCATCTCTGATCTATGCGACACCACCCACATGTCATCCTTACAAAAAAAAAATTGGGAGAGAATTCAAGGGGGCTGAGAGCAGTTCGAAGAAGTAATTATTGAAAAAAATCTCTCTCATTTTGTCAAATCTGCCTTCTTTGCCTAAGAATCTAATGCAAACAAGAAAATATTCATACAGGGGTGGAGAAACACCACCAGTATTAGAATATATTTACAAATATTATTTTTCAGGTAAAAGATTAATTTACAAAATATGTAAGGAGCCTAGTACCCAAGAGCCACAAATGTTTTCAAAAACAATTTAAACGAGTGAAGGAAGGGTATGAATGGCATTTCTCTATAAAAGGTCATAGAGTTTGATGATAAGATACAGGAAAAGGCACTCACGAAGCACACCAACCAAAAAGGGAATGCAGTCCCAGAACACAATGAGATGTCACTGAATACTTGTTAGGATAGCTATTTAATTAAAAAAGACAAGTACCACTGCATTTGTGTAGAAATTAGAACACTGGTCCACTGTTGGCAGTGATGTGAAGTGCCCACTTCTGTATTTGTTGCAGTAGTTGCAATCATCCCTATACAGAAATAGCCCAAATGATCATAGATGGAGTATGTGAAGTGTGCATACACATAATGGAGTATTATCTAGCCCTTTCAAAAGAAAAATGTCTATTACTTGCAATACCATGGATAAACCAGAAAGACATATTAAGTTGGTTACAGAATGAAAAATATTACATGATTCTACTCATATGAATTATTGAAAACAGACCTATAGATGGCTTTCATAGAAAATAGAATAATGGTCATAGAATAATGGAGGAGAAGAAATAAGATGTCCAGTAGCTATGAAGTTCCAACTACACAGGATGAGTGTGTTCTAGAGGTCTGTGACACAGTGTGGAATCACTAGAGGCAATGACTTTCCACAGACAAGGAAGGGAAGGAACCAGAAAACCTGTGACATTGTTGAATGTGTTGTTGATGTATGGTTACAGTGTGGGCTCGAGGTTGGAAACACACATTTGATTTCCTCAAATTATAAACATTAAATATGCAAAGACTTTTTAATATCAGTGAAGCTGAGGTCAAGGGATAAAGTGTGACAAACCACAAACAGGATAAGTACCATGAAAATCAAGCAAGTACATCATAGTTATGTTTGTGAGAACCAAAGGAAAAGATAAATGACTCAAAGTAGCCGAAAGTCAAGGTATATCACACACTGAGGAATATTTGATGGCTGCCAGCATCTCATGCAGGCCATTGTGGCACCTCAAAATGTTGAAAGAAAAATCTTCCAATCCAAAAGAAAAATCTCCCAATACAGAATTATATAGCCAGCAAAAAATCATTCAAGAGTAGAAGCCAGATAACTACTTAGAAATATATTTGTGTTGATTCTTTGAGAATCTCATATGGTGTATTTTTTTACCAAAGTAAACATTTTAGCTAAACAAAAACAAGACAGTGTATGTCCAGAATAAAATAAATTCACCAAAGAAAATGTTATAATGCCATGCAGGTCCAGAACACGTGGCACCAGATGAAAACCTGGATCTTTAATTAACAGAGAACACTGGGAGTTGTCAATATGGTGATAGACGTAATGATATGCCAAGAACTCCAGGAACTAATCAGATAGACAAATATAGAAAATAATAAAATGTTCCATGTAGATACAGCCATGTCGATAATTATATCACGTTCAACTGAATAGCGAACTGATAAGGATAGCTATAAATGTTAGAACTCAACCATTTAGAAAAAGTAGAACTTCTTACTACATGTAAGAAATCAGTTTTAAAGGTAATGGCACAGACGGATTGAAAATAAATGGCTGACAAAGTATTTCTCACTGAGCATACGAAGACTGGAGTGTATAGATTAAGAGTGGGTGTTGATTTTAGAACACAGATTTTTAAATTCATAAAGAGAATTGGTTTTGTTAAAGAATCAGGGTTTTTTTTTCCCCCTCAGGAGGATGTAACACTGACGAATGCCTATCCATCTGATAACTGTCTCAAATACACAAGACAGAAAGACTTGTCGTAATTACAGGGAGAAATGGACAAATCCGCAATTACACATGGGGCTTTCAGCATACAGTCTCAGCAGACGATAGGCAGTCCATTGCGCTCTCTGATAAGCTGGTTCCCATCAGGAAGCAGCCTGCAGAACTATCTAGTAGAGACTCAGACGGGCAGTCTTCCTTTCGTCTGTGATACATTAGTGGCTAGAGCACCGGCAATTTTAATCATTAGTAAGCAAGCACTGCTGGGTTGATCACTTGAATTATATAACAATGATCTCTCACCATAACTGCATCTTAAAATCCTGGAGCAAGCTTTTTTAACAAAAACCATAGGGATGATGACTTCTGAGGGTAAATCATATTTTTAGGTGACATCATTTTGGGGCTAGTACTAGATTTTTCAGTGTGTACCTCAGCTTGGCACTGTCTCCTCAGCCCTATTCATAGGCAGCTGAGGTTTGGGATGTGTCTCAAATCCCATGTTGTCACAGTCAACGCCTCCCACTGCCAAACCCCTAGGACCTCTTCATTTTAGTCCTTTCATCTTGTTTGATGTGAAGAACCCAAGAACACAACCATCGTTCCCAGCCCAGAGTCCTCCAAATTGCTAATCTAGGCCCATCTTCTCATGATATAAACCTCATCCATACTTAGGTTATTTCTTCAGTCGGAACCAAATATCTGCTGTCTCTCCTACAAGCGGTGCTCTCCACTCCTCCCTATCTTCCCAGAGAATTTCTTCAAATTATCTTCCTGTTTCTGCCCTCAGCCACTCCATCCTTTACCCATTCCTTGAACACAAGGCATCCCTTTGCCATGGCAAAAATAGCAACTTAGAATAATTTTATCTGAAATTAAAAATCTAAAACACACTATTAATCCCTTTGATACAGATGCCAGGATGCTAGGATTCTTTCAGGACTGGAGATATAGGTAACAACAACTTCTTACAGTCCTGTGACTTTTATCACTTATGGAACAATGAATATAACGTCACCCCTTTCAACATCCTGATTACATACTGTTATCCCAATATTAAATAAAGATGGAAATTTGATAATTGATACTTTTGCTGGTCAAAGAAATGTAACTTTGGCCCAAATAAAGAAAGACAGATAGATAGATAGATAGATAGATAGATAGATAGATAGATAGATAGATGTATATAATTTTGCAACAAGGTCTCACTAAGTTCCCCACTGCAGCCTCAGACTGACTACCATGGCCCAGGATGAACTTGAACTTGTGATCTTTCCTCAGACATGCTATTTGTTATGAAAACATTTCACACTCCTGAAGTTTAATGCATTAAGCTGCCTGCCACCTGGTATTGGTGAGGCTTCATTGCTTGTCTGTGAAGGGTAATGATGTGGGTGCTTATTACCAGCCATAAACAATCAACAGGAGTGAGTATGCTAGGTGTGATGACCTCCAGATGCCCAGGGATTTCCAACTCTAACCTAAATCCCAAGTCCTCTGCTAGGACCTGGTCTAAAACAAAATTGCTAATGTATTAAATCCAGAGTAAACTTCCAGGATTGACAGATCAAAATATGTGAGAGTTGCTATGGGCTAAAGACCACCACCACTTTCTCTATGTTTTTTTTCTTTCCAAAAATGTGTGTGTGTGTGTGTGTGTGTGTGTGTGTGTGTTCCATTAACCTTGTCCATGAACTTGAATATAGATTTACATCAGAGTTCTGGAAACAAGAAGAATGCTTGTGTGTGTCAATGCAAAGTCAGATAAGGTCTCTGAAATCCCACGTTCAGCTCCACCCTTGAGTGAGGTGGGGCTCCATCCTCCAGCTTTACATGTGAGAGCCCACTAGAGTTTTCTAGTATATGACAGAACACACCATTCCAGAAAAGCCTGTACAGAGTATCTGGACATATAGAGATTTGGAAAACGCCTATGTGTGCAGATATCAGGTTGCCACATAATCACTGGGGCCAATGTTTAGATGGTTTCTCATGTTTCTTCTGTGGGCATTTTAATTCCCAAGGTATAGAAATGGCTTCTACATAACCAAAGAATCCCGGGCCTCATACCAAACAAGCTAAACCAAAGAGGTGTGGTAATTGAAATGTGTAAAGTATTCCCAAGGGCTTCTAGTATTCATCCTGGCTGGGAATTGCTGAACTGGAGTGTTCTGTTTCCCAACCCACATCTCTGTCAGCCTTCTTACCTGTTGCTCCCCACTCCACCCGCCCCAACTCCCATAGCTACCAAAGGATCCAGGAATTCCTCCTGACAGGATATTCTCAATGTTTGAAGAATAAAAGCCCTCATCCTGCCCTAAGTCACTTATTTATTTTTCAGACTAAAAAGAACATCCAGGTGAAAAAAAAAAGTGAGTTATTTGCCTGATAGGAATCTCCCGAAATTAGTCTCAAAATAGTATTTGCTTCAGGGACTTTTTATTATCATTCAGAAATAAAGTGCTAAAACTATGGAGAATATTGAGACTGATTTGTTTCACCTATGTATCAATGTGTTCAAAATGCTGGGGAATTTGTTTTCATCTCAGAATATGTTTTGCTTTGGCAGGTGATTCTGTAGAAAAATCAAAGATAAAACTAATTCAGGCAGATTCATGGTTTGACCCACAGTGAGGCCATCATTTGATGGGTACAGCCTCCTGGTTCTTCTAGGCAAAGATCTCTATCCTTCAAAGGAATCCTCCAGCAGAGCCAAGAGCCATGAATGAGATGTCCGGCTTCATTAGGGTTGGGCTTGGGATATGGGAAAGGGATCATCTCCAAGTTCATGGGTTGGCAAATTAATTGAAGAGGAAAGCTGGGAAAGCAAGCCACAGGCTGCCATGTTTGAGTTTTATCTCTCAATCAGAATCTTGGCCTGTGAAAATGAACATGGAATACACAGTACAGAGACAGAAATATTTATTACCTGAGGTAGAAGCAGAGATCAATAGCACCATGTGAAAAATAGAGATTTGCACCTAATTTGGGGGGTTTTGTTTGTTTGTTTGTTTTTTGATGTTATTCTGTTTTTGTTGTTTATTTGGTTTTTTTTTTTTGGAGACAGGGTTTCTCTGTAGCCTTAGAGCCTATACTGGAACTAGCTCTTGTAGACCAGGCTGGCCTCGAACTCACAGAGATCCGCCTGCCTCTGCCTTCTGAGTGCTGGGATTAAGGGTGTGTGCCACCACCTGGCTAATTTGGAGATTATCTTTACAATTATTTTGGGTTTTCCTTTACATTGGTCAGGAAGTGGAGAGGTCAATGTCTACGATAGGCAGTCCCTGTGTGTGTGTGTGTGTGTGTG
>LOEQ01001993.1:84262-107104 GCA_001685075.1 Bramus lutescens | reverse complement strand
GATAGATAGATAGATAGATAGATAGATAGATAGATAGATAGACAGACAGAAAGATAGATCTATTAAAAAAATAAGATAGAGGGCCTGTAGAGATGGTTCAATGGTTAAGAGCATTGGCCCCTCTTCCAGAAAACATGGGTTTGATTGGCACCACTCACATTATGGCCCACCACTATCTATAACACCAGATCTAGGGTACCTGATGCTCTCTGACATTGCACACATGTAGTACATAGACACACATGCAGGCAAAACACTCATCCATATAAAAAATAAATTAAACAAAAAATAAATGTGGGGGGGTAAGGAACAATTGAGGAAGACATCTGATTCTGAGCTCTGAGCTCCACCTGTTCATGCATGTGCACACAAACACACTTCCAAGGCTCTTGCAATCAAAATCATAATAAGACTAGCAGAGAAAGACTAACATAATATATATATCCATATGGACTTACAGTAGTGCTGGAGTTCAGACCTGGTTTGTTGCCTCCAAGGCCCATGTCTTATAGGTTTTTCCCTAAGAATGGTGCTGTTGGGAAGTTTATCAAACCTCTAAGAGAAGGGGCCAAGTTGTTTTAGGTCTCTGGAAACACACACCAAAAAGGGGACAGTGAAAACCCAACCCCATCTTCTTTCTGTCTTCCATCCAAACATGAAGCAAGAGGTTTTGCTCCACTGTGTGTTTCTGTCATGATGTTTGGCCTCACCATAATCCCAAAGCAGTAGAACCAACCAGATTGGACTAGCCCCTCCCAATCTGTCAGCTAAAGAATACCTTTCTGTGTGCAAGCTGACAGCCCCATATATCTCTCATACTGATAAAAAGCAGGCTAGCACAAACACAAACATGTATACATGCACATGTATGTAAAGCACACATGATATATTTCTATGATAACAGAAACATAGGTAATGCTTTCCTTAACACTTTATAAAACCTGAGGAAAATTGGGAGACTGGAGATATGGTTCAGTGGTTAAGAGCATGGGTTGTTCTTCCAGAGGACCCAGGTTCAAGTTCCAGCACCTACATGGCAACTCACAACTCTCTGTAACTCCAATTCTAGGGTATCTAATGGTCTCTTCTGGCCTTCTCAGGCATGACATATATGTAGTACATCCATGCAGTCAAAACATTCACATACATAAAACATGTTTTTGAAAAATCAGAAACCTTGGAATTTAAAATCTCCAATTACTGGTAATAATGTCAACAATTGCCACCTCTGGTGGCAAAATTAATGCAGAAGTCAGATTCATGTTCTATTAGCAACATTGTCTCAATATTATTATGTTAATTATACTGGGACAATCGTACTTTCATGAAGGAGTGTAGGGGCTCTGACTGCTTAGGCTTTTAGAGGTCTGTTTGTGCATCTTACTGAAGAAACGGTTGCTGTCTCTTCCTAGGAATGAGCCCTGGAGTTAGTTTCTTCTGCTTTATCACAGACTAAACACAAATCAAATAGGGTAACTTTGCTGCATAGCCCATCAAAGTGCAAAGGGCCAATCTGTCTATGCCCAGACACAATCCTCCTGAGCACATCTTAGGTCACATCCCAAAGTGTGAAGGGCCGCGCATTCACCTTGATTAATTAAAGTTCTTATGACCACACTCCTAAAAGCATCTTATTATCTCTAGCATTGTAACTATGCTTATCTTCAGTATTTCTTCCTAATGGAGCTCACTCTTTGCAGCTAGTATGACTTTTGACAGTGTGCATATATTCCTCTTCACTCCTAATTTTCTGAGCCCAGTTGTCTCTCAACCAGCCCTGTGTGATGGTTCAGCAGCTCTCCTAGCAAAAGACAACATGGGATGTTAAAGAACAGGGGGAGAAGAGGAGCCTTACATCCAAACAAAGGCAGAAGAAGCCTCCAGAAGAAGCACAGATAGAGGAAAGCTAGCTCTTACAGCAAATGGTGAATGGATAGCGGGAATCTGTAAGTCCACTTATCACTGCTTACAGGAACAATAAAAGATGACTTAGAACACTCTTCTGAATTGAGGCAATGTTCTTTCCCCCAGAAAGTGGGGGTAGCCCTAGCAGAAAGGATCAAGGGAATTCTTTTATCTCCATTGCATTTCTTCTGAACTAGTTCAAGTCACTGCTTAAAACCAAAGAGAAAAACTTGCTGCATTAAATGTCACACCGTCAAATGTAAGATGGTTGGAAAGAACATATCTCCCAATATTGCTTTCCAAATGTTACAAGCAATGACCTGGAAAAGCAGAATTTTTACTTTAGGAGGGCCAATGCCTTCATCAATATGCATGGACTTTTAGATGTCAGAAAAGCAAAAGGGCCATTGATTAGAATCAAATAATCTTTTGCTGTTCAAATATAAAACTACCTATTGCCCTCAATGAAGGCTTATGCCCAAGCACAGCAATAAAATAGGTACAATTGTCCAGGAGTTATTAGTGAGGGAGAGCCAGTCCATCTTGATATTGGAAGAAATATAATTTATAAAATTATAACTTTAAGCCCATTAGAGAGCTGAGGGTTTTGATAAGCCAAAATGAATTACTTGTGAGAAAGAGCAAGTTCTTATAGGTACAGACTCAGCCACCCTCATCCTTATTAAAATGGTAGAAGGAGAAACACAACATGAACAAAAGGAAACACCACTGGGTCATCTCATCGCCATAGCCATGAGGGAAATGGGAAGTCCATGACATCACTTCCAGTGAATGACTCAGAGCTTTCTACTTGACCTGCATCAAGTTAATGGGAGTGATTTGCAAAGGTCAGGGATGGGACAAATAAGGTTCCCCAACATAAGGCATATCGGGATTTCCTTCAGTATAAGACGGTGTGACCTGGTGAAGGTGTTGAGAGGCAAGAAGAAAGAGCTAGAAGAAACCGGGCACCACAGATTATATCCGGTACCTAAAGCATCTGGCCGAATGTTGAAACAAAATAGACAGGACATCTGGGAAAGTATTCCAGATATTCGGAGAGTTTTCCCAACACATGCTGTACCTCTCCAAAGCTGGATAATGGAAAGAGACCTCTCAAAGGAAAGAGAGCCAGGAATACTAGAAAGGTAGAGAATTCTTCAGAATGGCCCCTAATATTGGCAGGCAGGCTATAAAAAAAGACTATCTTGTTTATAAAGCCATAAAATTTAGAGGTCTCTAAAGTTTCATTTCCTCATAGATCAAAACACTGCTTCAGGGAAAGCTTCAATCATACTCTCAAAACATTTAGCAGTACACAAGAACTCATTCTATCCGAAGTTACAGCAAAGTTCAGGCCCTGCTCAACTGCATAGTGATCAACTTCTCTTTCCCTACTTCTAGTTTGACGAAGAAAGACATTTACCCTATTCTGGGGNCTGGGGGACAGTTGATTTATTTCCTTTGTCCTTGACACATATGCTTTTGCACACAGTGGAAAATTAGGACACACACATGCACACAAGATATGACTGTGGTCAAAGAAAAAGCAGTGGAATAAGATCTAGAGAAGAAGAGAGCTTGCATCTATTATACAGAGAATTTAAAGCTATGATAAACATGTTTTCAAAGGCTATAAATAACAAATACAATCTCAGAAATGCATGATACAGTCAATGGGGTTAAAAATTAGACTCATTACAAGGGGAGATATGTGAACTGAAAATAAGACAAGAGAAGTTATCCAAACTAAAATGCAGAGAGAGAAAGCTGAAGGGTGAGGGGAATAGAGGAACGGGATCATTAAATAATATTGAGTGATACGACATATGTGAAATTAGAATCCCAGAAGAAGGAAAGAAATATAATAAAGCAAAAAGAATATCTGAGAAGATAATGGTAAGAATTTTATAAAACTGACTAGAGATTTAAAAAAATGGGAAGTTCCAAAAAGCCTAATAAACAAGTTTATGGTGAAAAACAGAATATCATCACCCTAACACCTGGAAACGTTGTCAACAGTCCAAAATGAACAAAGACAACACTTATTACACTGAGCAAACCCAGTGCACACACACACCACCAATACAGTCACACTGGCTGTTTGCATAGAAACCATGGAGTTCATAAAACAAGGCAATGGCGTATCTTAAATTTTCTTTAAAATTGAATGCTGTTAACCTAGATTTCCATATCTAGAAAAACTCGTTTAAGAGTAAGGGCAAAATACAGACTTTTTTAGATAGACAAAATTCAGAGAGAATATTTTGTTAACACATTTGTACTATAAAACAATACTTAAAGGACTATTTCTACTTGCAGGAAATGATAGCAGATAAGAGTCTGGGTCTTTTCAGGGGCATAAGAAGGACCAACAAAACTCAAACATATGTGTAATTATTCTAAGATATTTTTCAAAAACTTTTTTCTCTTACACACACCCATATTTCTTTTTCTTTTCTTTCTTATCAATTCCTCTCTCCCCCTTCATGCATTCATTTATGCATACACACATATGTGTATACAGTTTTAACATCCAAAGACTATTTAAAAGGTACTATAAGGCTTATAACCTATATAGATGTAAAATAATATAAGAAAAACAACAAGAAGGAAAAAAGAAATTTAATCTTGTGTTCCTCGCATCATTCAGAGATTAATAATTAGTTGACAGTAACTGATAACGAGGTAAAGATGAATAGTGACATATCTGGGATAACTATTCTTCAAGTAAAAGTAATAAGAGTAATTAACAGGAAAAAAATAAGATGGAATACTAAAAAGGTTTCAGTTACAAAACAAAGAAAAAGTGTTTAAGAGAAAAAGATACAAAAGATAATGGAAAATACAAACTAATGACATGATGAGAGACTTAGAACATGCACGGGCAGCCCATATATGGCGGTTCTGTTGAACTTGTCCATATTGGGTTTCATGTTCTAACTTGATGAGGACAACTGACCAGGTCTCTTCTTCAAGAGAGCACCAGATCTTATTACAGACGGTTGTGAGCCACCATGTGGTTGGTAGCAGGGAATTGAACTCAGGACCTTTGGAAGAGCAGGCAGTGCTCTTAACCTCTGAGCCCTCTCTCCAATCCTACAATCAACCATACCAGTATGTATATTAATAAAATATTAATAGTAAAATCCCAAGTCTAAAAGAATGAATAAAAAGCATAACAAGCTACATTTTGCTCACAATAAACATATTTTAAATGTAAAGACACACACGGGTTTCAAGTAAAAATGTGGAAAACTATATACCATAGAAACAGTATGCACAAAACAAAATAGTGTGGCTAAATGAATCAGAAACAAAGTAGGCTTCAAGATATAAATGTTTAATAGAGACACAAAGAACATTTACCATTATGAAAAGTTCAATTCACTGAGTAAATAAAGACATATTAAATGTGTGTGCACCTAAAATTTGCTTCAAATATCAGGAAACATGGTTGTATAATGAGGTTAAATAGACAAATTCACAGTGATAACGAGAACAAATTCTCTCTTGGTTGTCCATCAGAACTAGCGAAGACACAACTGCTGAGGGCTCCACATACTTTGGATATAGGACATGGAGGAACCAAGCAGGAACAGATATGGAAGCTTCCTTCCTGCTGTCTAGCTTTCACAGTTCCAAAAGAAGCTACACTGGGGGAGAAAAATTGTCAATAGTTTACCCAGCTGTGTGCCCAGCATGCTACAACCTTCCAGGCAAGATGTGTCGACCAATGCAATAGAGGCATGACTATTAAGGGGGTGATCAACAACTCTCTTATTATCTGAAGACCATTAACTGGAAGGAAATACATGCTTGGGACTATAAAGCTGATCAAAGTTTATAGATGGGTAGGCCACAAGCCCTAGGAAGAAATGTACTATTGATGTTTTGATAAATAACTTAAAGTCAAACTGCCTTCTAGATATGAACACACCACAGCTAGAGAAACCTGTACAAAACCTGAACATGCACAGAAACATACAAAAGTCAGAAGAGGACTAGGTAAGAAAGAGGAAGAAGGAGGCCAACGGGAATGGGAGAAGAATGAGGGAGGGCATTGGTGTGGGGAGGATATGACCACAATGCATTAGATTCACCAATGAAAGTGACAAAATTGCTAGCTACATCATGGCAGCTTTTCCCATTGTCTATTGAGAAAAGAGGATTATTTTGTTTTTTTGTAGCTTATAGTTTCAGAGGTTTAATCCATGATCATCATTGCAAGGAGTATGGCCGCACCCATTGCGGTAGAGCAGTCGCTGAGAGCTACATTCAGATCTATAAGCTAAGAAAGAGACTGGACCTGCTGTGGTCTTTTAAAACCTTAAAGATCACTCCCAGTGACCCACTTCCTCCAATATGGTCACATCTCCTAAACCTTTCAAACAGTTCCACTCTGTGGTGAGCACTCATTCAAAAATACGAGCTTATACAGGACATTCTTATTCAAACCACCATGACATGTTCTAAGTAAATAGAAAATATTCCAAAAGATCATCTACTGGGCAATAAAATAGGTTGAATTTAAGGAGATCAGTAATATTAAAAGTTCCTTCTGTGATAAGCATAGCATTGAGTTTGATACTAATAACAATCACTTATCAAGAAAATTTTTGAATATTCAGAAAAATACTTCATACTCATGGTAGTTGTCCTAGCAAGGGTTTCTATGATTATGAAAAGCAATAATATCAGCTTGGGAAGAAAAATGTCTTATTTCATCTTACATGCTCTAGTCACAGGCCAATATGAAGGGAAGTCAGAGCAGGAACACAAGGAAAGGACCTGGAGACAGGAACTGAACTAGACCATGAGGAAGGGTTACTTACTGGCTTTCTTCTCCTGGCATGCTCACTCTGCTTCCTTATGCCATCTCGGACTACCTGCCCAGGGTGACACCACCCACAATGGGCTAGACCCTCCAACATTGATCATTAATCAAGACAATAATCCCACAGATTTGTTTCCACATCAATCTTAGGGAGGTTTTTTTTTTCAAATAATTCTCTCTTTCTAAGTCTAAGTAAATGTCAGCTGACAAAACCAACCAGTACAGTGGTCAAAGAAGAAATCAAGGGGGAAATTATTTTTTCAAAAAGTATTTCAAATGAAGTGGTAGTAGTATCAGAATATTTAGAACACACACACACACACACACACATAGTGTTAGTGACCTATAACAAAAAAGTACAAGGCATGAAAGATCTAAGCCATTATCATAAGCTAGGAAAAAGGTGAATTAGTCAAAAGTAGGTCAAATAAATAAAATGATAGATGACAATAAAAGTCAGTACAATGGAAGCAGGTATTCAACAAAGCAAATCAGTCACTTGTGACTCCCAAGACTATGAGAGTACACCAGAGAGTCCTAGCTGGAGAGGCTCTTCCATCAGCAAGGTCTGTGAGGTGATCTTACTGAAATGACTAAACTTGTGAGCATCCCAGTGAAGATACACTGATGGGTGTCTTCCAAAACTGGCCAGGGAACCATGATGATCTATTTCTCCAGCTCATACACCAAGATCTAAGAACAGATCTGCGTAAGGCACCACTACCATTGTACCAGCTGAGCCCATCAAGGATCTGATGTGCCAGTTTCTAAGAGGTTTGGATTTCCTACATGCAAAATAGCACTTTCCACCAAGACATGGATCCAAAGAATGTTCTCGTAACAAGTGATGGGACTGTCAAACTGGCTTACTGTAGTCTACAGATCTATGGCCACTGGATGGCTCTTGCATTTGTGATTATTCCAATCCACACTTTATATGTAATACCTGTGGACATGTGGAGTGTTCAGTGACAATGGAGTCTGGCACAAGAGGGTTCTGGAGTTGCTGACATTTAACTCTCAGAAAAGACTCTGGCACTCTTTATCTGCCTAAGAAAGAAGGTTATATGGATTGAGATAAACATGACTGCCCTTCCGACTTAAGCACATTTGACTGGAGAGAGCCCTACTGAAAAGGTGACCTCCCCCTACCTCTGAGGCTGTGGAGACTCCTTCAACTTTGACACAGAATATTTTAAGCTTTAAACCACATTCCATACCCTCCTTTTGAGGCTTATCCTATTATCCTACTATTTCTCCAAAATGAAGATATACCTTCTCCTTTCTCTCCCTACCTTTATATTAGTATCTTCATATAGAAAAGCAAAGTGAGATAGATTTCTGAAAGACATAGAAATTTCCAATCAGCATACAAAACTGTTCTTCATATCACTAGCTATTAAAATTACTTTAAGTTTATAATAAGATGCCATTTTGCATCTACTAAGAGGCTGGGAGCAAAACCAACAAACTTTTTTGAGCATGCAGAACAGCTGGACCCATATATTGCGGGAGGGCTGTAGTATGGCATTGCCATTTTGAGGAAATGTTTGCCAGTTTCTTATGAAAAGCAAGAATATCTCCACCCTAAGACCCAGCAATTCTATTCCTAAACATACACTCAAAAGAAATGAAGACATATGTGCACAATAAGATTTATGTAAGACTTTTTCATAGCAGCTGTATTCATAATAACTCAAAACTGAAAACTAGCCAAATGTCCATCAGAGGGAAGAATGGATGAACAGTCTTATATATTCATATAATGGAATATTATTCATGAGAAGAATGGCAAACTACCAATACTCACAATAACACAGATGAATCTCAAAAGCATCATGATAAATAAAATAGTCCAGAAACAAAGAAACAGCTACTGTATCATTTTCCTTATATGAACCACAATGGATAAAAATCAATGAAAAATGATTGAAAGGATGAAATCAGGAGGGTAGTGCTTTGGTGAGGAATATTGGACTGGGTGTATGAAAGAAGCTTCCAAAATGATAGCACTCTTTTAAATGTTGTTTGCAACAGGGGTTATGCAAGAGTATAAAACTGTCAGCATTCACTGACTCAAGCCTTAAAGATGTAAGCATTTCATTTTATGTTAATCCAATATCAACAAAATACTACGAGTGGGTGGAAATATGGAAGAATATTATTATTCAGCATGTTTATTGGATATCTTGGTGTGATAGATACTATACTAAATAAAGATAAAAACAGGGTTATTTGTGTGTTTCTGTATCTCTGTATTGGCCTCTATATGTGCGTGCATGCGCAGGTGTGTGTGTGTGTGTGTGTGTGTGTGTGTGTCTCTGTGTGTCTCTGTGTGTCTCTGTGTGTCTCTGTGTGTCTCTGTGTGTATTTCTTTCTGAGATGTTATCCTTTTGGGAAAATGTATTAGCTCCTTCTCTTTCATCTAAGGACTAAAGGTAAATATTTGTTTAATCATATGTGATTTTTAGAAAGGAGGGGACAGAAAGGAGTGGGGACAAATTTACAAGAATGGCTTTAACTGAGATGAGGAGACACACCACTGGACCTGGTCACTTTATCTTCTAGCAGCCATCAGAAGATAGATGCTATATTTCAGAAATCCAAGACATCTAAAACCCTATGTAATGAGGGTTAATGATAAAAAGGAGAAACAGAGGCACAAAATCCAGTCCCAGCCCTTCCTTTTGCTCCCAGAGCTCTAATCAGAGGTGCCCTCATTCCATGTGGCTCCTTCAGAGAAATCCCAGTGACAGAGACACTGGCTGTATCTCCCCCTGCTACCTAGGGATGAACCCTGTCTGTCCCAATCAAGCTTCTGCTTGATGAGAAGTTTGGCCTCAGGTCTGGCTTCCAGGCTCATACTAACACTGAATACCAGGTATTGGAACCGATATATTTTTCATTACTTTTGAATTTTGCCATATGTGTTTCTCTCCGTGCTTAACCTGAGTTATCTCTGTGTGAGCCTCACAAAGCTCTGAATGGTAATCATGTATTATCATCCTCATCTGTGACAAAGTAGAGGCCAGAGAGGTCCTCAACTTGTCCAAGCCTGCAACAGTTAGTAAGGAAGAAAATGACAAAGCAAATCCAACTGCCTGACTCTTACTTGCTTCCTAATGCCCATGCTGTATTTTCTCCTTAATAGTAAATGAGATCAAATCAATAAGCATGGTAACACAAAGCCTCTAACCGCATGCAGTTATGAAAGGCTCAACAGCCAAGAGGAAGCTAAAAATGCCAATCAGAAGCACAGGCCAAACCCACCTGTGGCAACCATAGATTGCAAGAGCCTCGCTTCTGTTCTTTCATACGGTTCCATCTCACACATGGCATAGGTACCTGTGTACACTCAAGTGTGCAAGGGTCATAGTGTGGCAGCTGATGGCTAGAAAGGGCAAGTCTGCTGCTGCCATGCGCTGGAAATGGGAAGAGAAGGCAAATGTCCTCACCCCTCTCTGTCTCTCCCAACCCCTTTTCTATCCCTATGGCCCTTGCCAATGCACTAAGAGACTTGTCGTGGGATAATGAAAAACTGGAATGTGACGGATTCAATTACAATCTATATTTTCACTTAGCAATCAATTACCTTCTCCTTATTGGTGGAACGTCATTAAGCTCTAATACCAGCTCTAGAGAGAAATTCTCTCCAGGAGAACAACTGGTCCCAGAGAGCTGCACTAGGATGGGTTTTCAGTCTCCCAGGAGCTGACAAAAGATAGTCAGGGGGTCGGGTCGGTGCAGTAAGTGTGGCTTTCTGGAACTGTCTTGGGACCCAGCAAGGAGTAGGAGTCTTATGGGCCCATCTATGAAAAGAAAAGAGTAAAGAGATTTCACCTTCCTCTTGCCCTCATGCATCTGTGGGTGCAGCCCAAGGCCTAACACAAACAACAAAGCTGAAGTCATCATTGCTTGTCACCCAGAGCCCTGTCTCTCTCCTGTTAAACACTGGCAAAACAGCAACAAAGGGCTCAAGAAACAGCACTTAGCAAGACAGGGTCGGCAGAGGACCAGGCAGGGTAAACTACACAGCAGCAGCTTCTGCTGCGCAGCTGCCGAGATCCTCCGAAGGGTGAGGGAAGTTGAATGTGCAGTCTTCTGCAATCAGGCTTCGGGAAGCCCAAGAGCCTCTCCCAGGCTAAGTCTGGAAAGCAGTGAGGAGTCCTACACAGATGGTATGGCCACAGAGACCTCACAGGAGCAAGGAAATGGAAACTGCAGGTCCCTTTCCTTTCCCCCACCCCCAAAACCCTGACCTTTCTCTCCATTTCCCTATTTTCCGCTTCCCCCTCTATCCCACCCCCACCCCATTACAGGATGAAGCCATGCCCACTTCCATCACCCCAGAATGCATGTCCATAAATGCAATCTGACCATGCCCTTTGACACTTGAAATCTCTCACTGCTGTGTTGTAGAATCTTGATTCTTTAACAGGGTATTTGAAGTGAATCAGGGCATAGCATCCCCCAAATGGGACACTCTTGCATAAGGAGTATTCCCTGAAGGCAAAGAGAATCCATGGGGGCAGAAAGAGCTCTCTTCCTCTCCACAACTGCTTGTAAACAGGGCACCAATTTTCCCTTCCTGTTCCAGAAGAGTCAAGGGACCCATCCCTGAAGAAGGAAATCAACGGGAAGATAAATTTTTATAAACAGAATTACCCCTCCCCACCACTCCCCAGTTTGCCAGGCAGTTTCCCTACGATTTATCTTCCTTTTGAAACCCAAATTCTATTTTCTTTGTTAAAATAATATTTGAGCCCTAGAGTCTTCAAGCTTCTTTGGGTTTCTTTTCTGTGAATTCCTGCTCATGCCAATATCAATAAAAGTTGTGTGCCTGTAAACCCATCTCTTATTAGTATATTATGCAGGACTGGAGCCTTGACAAGGTCAAACCCCTTCCCAATCTTGCTTCTCTCTCACACGCTCTCTGCTTTCTCCACGGATGTCTCTATGACCTAGATAAATACTACCTGTTAACTGCTACCTCAAATGTATAAGCACTCATTTCTCCAGCTCTTAGACTTGGCCCAACTCCTACCAAACCCTTGACGTCCTATCAAACATTCCCCTTTCCTGGTTCCCTCCTTCATTTTCCTAAGAAATGAACGGCGATTTGTATTTGCTCGGAAAGCACTTCTTCACTCACACGCTCTCATAATGATAGAGTGACTAAAAGCTCACAGTAAGAGAAAAAGACCCAAAGCCCTAAGAGCAATGCCCAGGCTCCGGTGCAGTTCTAACTCTGTGTTTGAACTGCTAAACCGATCAGCAACTCAAGCTCACTGGCTGTAAAACAGAATCTGGCCTGTCTAGGGTTAGCTGGGAGAATTAAGTGAGTTGCTTTATGGCAACACCTGGCTGTTTGCCTGACACTAGCAAGTGTTCAATAAATGCTGGTTGGTGGTTGTTCGATTTTGGGTGTGCTAAAAGTTTTATGAAAGTAACGGTTAAATCTTGATGATCTTTGTCCCCAGTGTCCAAGAAAAAATAAAAAAAGAAGTTCATCACAAAGCTCGATGTTCCCCACGCTTTCCAAAAGTTTGCCAAATGAACAGGCAGGTATTGTGCGTGGATGCTGGGGAGGCAGGAGCTCCTGGTGCTGGAAACTGAATGCCCAGCTCTAAGGAACCTTTCAGATGCTGATCTTGTCAAAAGTGCTTACAGGCACGTATTGTGAAAACATTTTAAGGGCTGATACTGTCAAATGTATTGAAGAACCACGGTGAATGTTGACGCTGTCAAATGAGGTGTCAAGTACAGTTATGCGAAAACAGTGTAAGAGCGATGCGTGTGATGTGTGTATCTATATTAAAGATGCTCACCGAAGAACAAGGTTGAAGCAAACCCTGGTCCAGAGGCAATTCAAACTTCTACTCCTTTATTCGCTGTATTAAAACTTCTGAAAATCCAGAAATGAGGCTCATCATAACACTTTCTTTTCAAGGCATCGTGTGGTCTGTAGTAGGAAAGAGAAACATCAAAGGTGCAGCCTCAAGGGAGAAGCCCAGCTGTCCCCCAGACAGTGTGAACGGGTCACCTGCAGGAGACTGACACCTTTTGGTAAAAGTTTCAGGAGCTGGGAGCAGTGTGAGCAATGGCAGGGGTGTGATCTGGAGGTTCAGGTAACAATCCGGGTGTTTAATTATAAGCTGTCACTGCCCAGGGCTCAGGCCAGTCCCATGGAGGTCAGAGGTGATATGCCCTCTGCCTCCTGGCATGGATATCTGAGTTGGTAACAAGTGTAGAACTTTGTGGATTGGCTTGGGTGGTTATAACCCAAACCACAGTTCCACGGTGATGTTCTCTTAATCTTTAGAACACCGTAATCACATCTCGTGTAGTATATATCACTCTGCTTCCAAAGCTTTCAAGGAAACACAAAAGACAAGATCTCACTGTATCATGTTAATTTATACTTAAGAAAAAGAAATTATAATGTTGTTTTACATCAATTGGTACCATCTTACATGAAATCAAGTCTCCAAGATAGGAAAAGTACCAAGAGAATTCACCAAGGTCTTGGGCAGTGTTTATAAAGAAACTCAATCTGTTTCTATGTTCCTTTGTAATGTCTACACATCCTCTGTTCCACTAATTCCAAAATTTGGAATTATGCCCTAGAAACTTATCTGTAATGTGATGATTATGCTACATAAAGGGTATCCATAATTGTAGCATCACCTCCTATGGAAAAATGTATAAGCTGGACACAGTCAACATCCAATAATGCTAGAAAGATTAAGTCAGTTAACAGCATATGTGACTGCATATATGTGTGTGTCTGTGTGTGTGAGAGAGAGAGAGTGTGCACACATATGCACACACACATGTGTGTGTCTCATTGAAATGGAGTTCAGGAAAAGGTCAGGATATAAGGAATACTTCTACTAAGACAAATAAGAATCAAAAACACAAGCTTCACATACAATTGAGGTTTATTTGAATTAATGGTATAAGGTCATTTGATGGTCTGAACTGGGTACTGAGAATACATATGATTCATGTTCCTTCTTGTTTATGATACCTTCTAAGCTTTCTGAGCTTCTTACTTGATGATGACCCGCATCTTCATTGTCTCTGGTAGTGTGGATTTGTGGTTTGGTTTTGTTATTATCTTATATTCATTTTGCATAGTGTTAGGGTTTGTAAGATAACTTCATTCCTGTATATCATGCACTTTGGCTATCTCCTCTCTCCTGTACCTTCTACTCTCCTTTATCAGAATTTTTCTGCTTTCACATACACATATGTATATACATACATGACTTGTGTGCATATAAAATCTAAGACCCACATAGGAAAAAAATTAGATACTTTCTGAGTTTGGCTTGCTTATCTTAACTTGATCTCCAGTTCCACCAATTTTTCTACAAGAGACATTAATTTAATTTTTTGAGGTAGGGTCTTGTTTATTCATCCTTCTTTGTTTTAACTAAAACCCCAAGATGTCATCTTGCTAAGGGAGTATGTGGCTGGGGACAGGATTTGAAAGTTAAAATCATGCTGTTTCCAATGTGCTCTCTCTGCTTTGTGGATCTTCTGGCCACCATACCTCCCTGCTGCCATGCCTCGCCACCATAATAGACTCCTTTTTATGAGACAAGGTCTCTCTGTTTAGCTCCAGCTGTCCTAGAACTCGCTCTGTAGAGCGGGCTGGTCTCAAACTCAGAGATATACCTGCCTCTGACTCCTGAGTGCTGAGATTAAAGGCATGTGCCACCACCACCAGGCCATAATGGACTCTTATCCCTTTGGGACTATGAGCCGCCGAAAGATACTCTACCTTCTTTAAGTTGCCTTGACCATGGTATTTTATCATAACAATAGAACAATAACTAGCACATCCCTCCTCCGTGTGGCCCCACCACCAATCTAAGCACCAGTATTGCTTCTTAAATATGATTTAAAGTGAATGAGAAACTTGGGCCCTCTTTTCTAGATGACGTTGGCTTCTACACTGACAAAGAGAAAATGTGTTCAACAGAGTTTAACTATAACTGATCACAGGTGGGAGGAAGGAATGGATAAATGTCCTGCAGAGGACATAGAGGCCAACCTACTTAGATACAGGAACCTGAAGGGTTCCTTCAAAGTACTTCATAGTGAACAAGTTGTCTGCAAAGATCTAAGCATTGTTTTCTTCAATATGATGTGTTTCTGACCGTGAAATGTCACTATAGGATACCTCTCCTACATCTTCAGTGGTGTCTCTGCTCATGGTACCTAGCATGGGTCATGACCACTATGAAGTGCTACCGCTGGTAACTGTGGGGACCAAGGCAGGCTCTGTAATCCCATAGCCAATAAGGATCTCCACAAGATGGCTTCAAAGCAAGAAAGTCCATGGGTTAGAAAGACTTGGTGTAGGGTGGCATCTATCACCTTCAAAATCCTAATAGGCATTGAGAATTGTTCAGTGTGCTTGCAATTTACAGCAAACTATCCTTCAGTTATGGAGAGGAATGAGTGCAAGTCTACACTCATGGATAAAGGGACTGAGATTACATCTGCAACTATAATCGTGTCCATGTAAAAATATGCGCACTGTGACCAGAACATACCACATGCCAAGAATCCAGCTAGTCTGTCAAAAAAAAAAAGAGGAAATTGAGGGATTCAGTATGTTTGCCATCTCTAAAAATTCATTGTTTTCTTAGGAAGAACTGTGCCTTAAGACCTCTTTCAGAGACAGCGCCCAGCTATTTAGGTATACTCCCTGCTACTAGAGGCTCAGAACTCAGTCAGCCCCCATTAGCTGTCGCTTTGTACATATTCCATAAAATTCATTCCTAACAGGTTCCCCAGGAAACTCCTCTGGGTCGGGAAGGCTCTTCTTGTCAGGTGACAGCTGCATATTCCCTCTTTGGAGTCTTCTCAACTTCAAGATGCTTTTGCAAGTCTGGCTTTGGTTCCTTCTCGTGGGATATACTTTTCTCATGTAATAATCAATCAGCACTCTGAACACATGTGCAAGTCTTGACCCTCTGTTTGTGTTCCAGATGATGTGATGATGACATATACATTCTACCAGGATGCACTCCAGGAGTTTTAGGTAGTTGATTAAGCTGAGGGGACCCAGACTGTTCACTGGCAACTGAGGTCAGCCTGGGATATATTAGAATGATGGATACTTATCTTTGTTACTATACAGGGTTATGAAATGCCTCTCTAAGCATTCTGGATGCACACAGGCACCTTCCCAATTCTACAACTTTAATCAAACACATCTCTTGTTCCCTTCCTTTAACAGCACCTTCATCAAATTTCATAACTTTCTGATCACTTATGGTTATTAAAAGTCACATATATGGCTTAAAATTTTAGCCTCAAACTTAATTTAAATTTCCTCTTCTCTCCTCTGCCACTGCCAAACAAGGCTGATAGGGATTCTGGCAATTGGATGAGGGACTCTGGTCCCTCAGTCCTACTACCTTTTCAAGATCTGCATGTTCTCCTATGAGGATAGAAAGAGCCCGGCACAGCAATGCAAGTTTTGCTATTCTATTCTGTTGACCTCAGCTGTCAACAAGGAACTTTTGAAGGGTCATTGCCCTCCCCGCATGTGTCCCTAGATGTTAGATAGGCTCCTGCCCTAGTTCCTATATACAACCACACACTCTAGCCTTTTGTGACAGGGTTTGCAACCCCAAGGGAGCAGGTGATTAATAGGTTGGACATGTCTAGCCCACCCACCTTCCACGACACTCACAGAAACACAAACCTGTGACCTTTTCTCTAGGCGCCCTGTGTTTCCACTGCCCACCCCTATCTCCCTTCCTCCCCTCCCACCACTAAAGACACGAGACCTGAACAGAAAGCTGGTGGACAGCGACATTTATGGTGGGAATCAGAACACTATCTGTTGCTACATTGGTTGGAAGCACTCTGTTGTCTTTGTCCTCTTCACTTGGGGATAGGAAGCAACAGACAAGATTGACGTCCTGTCCTAAGAAGCCAAGGGTTGTGATGGAATTAAGCTCATGCTTTCTCATTCCTCCCATCTCTCATATAGAGACTGAGGAGAGGCCTAGGACAGGGTGGGTGACAGCAACATGAGAGTCGTCCCTTGGTATTAGCAGATTCACTGACTCACAGGACTTGTCTATCCTCTGATTTAGCCCTGGGTACCAATTTTGGACCAGTGAGAAAATCCAGTAAGCTCTCTGTCATCTGAATGCATTTAGACTACTGTGTCCAATTGGAGCTTCTATTTCATTTGGACTTAGTTCTTTTGATTCACAACCAGAATTACTTCTGGTTTCATGGAGTCCAGACCTTTGCTAAAATGTGAGACTCCAAGACCAGCAAAAGACAAAAAGAAAGAAAGAAAAGGTATTGCCAAGTAAAGCCCACTAAAAGCCCAGCTACAGAGGATGGGCATAGTATGGGGACATGGGGAAGAAGAAAATATAGAGGAGCCCCATCTGTAGCCCTGACATAGCACAGTAGAGGCATCTAGATCCCCATCAAGACTCCATCCAGTGCCAGAAGACTAGGGTGAAGAAATACATCAATATTTGAACATGAAAGAAACCAGTTGGCAGGAAAACTGGAAACCCCTCCTCACCTGGGCTGTAAAACATGCTCGGGAAAGCCCACAGCATCCAAATGCAAAAGATAGAAGATGCATGATTCTCATGGTCTAGCACCATTAAGCTCCTGACCTTCCTTCATCACTGGTCCACTTCATTTTCGGAAGTGCCTTTCTCCCTTAATAATCAACCCCTAATTCTACCATTGTCCATCTTTCCTTGGTCCAATTCTTGGTTACAAGGACATGAGAACCTGGGAATGCTGGCGGATATCCTCAGGACTTTGATCCATGCGTATCCTATACCCAGCCTTGCCAGGATGGGCAGCATTTGATCTGCTCCAGCATCACATCCATGTTTTTTGTTTTTGTTTTTGTTTTTTTTATCAGGACTAGAAATAACCTGCTTCAACCTGAGTGAGGGCAAAAGTGCCCCACGCCTCCTCTCCATGAGCTGTGTGACTCATTCAGCAACCATGGGGAGTCCTCAAATCCTGTGAAACAGCACAAGAACAATTAAAACTCAACAGGATATAGGACGCCTAAGAGATTTGGTCCTGTATGTGGAGTCCAGTAGTGTGCTTAGAGTAGAGATGCAGAAGGGATCCCCTACCTACCTCCCTGAGCAGGAGGCCCATGGTCCTTCTATCTCCGCATCCACCAGTGCCTCAGCTTCTCCTCCCTACAGACACTGTGCTGCTCACACCTAGGTCATCCTCATCTCCAACCTGGCCTGCTGCTGTAGCCCCCATGAACTCCTGGCTTCCACCTACGTGAGGGCTAGTGTCAATTGTCAACCTGCTAAATCTACAGTCACTCGGGATATGAACCTCCGGCCATTTCTGAGAAGGGTTTATAGCATGAGTTAATCCATGTGGGAAGACTGACCTTAACACTAACCAAAAGTAGAAAATGATCTGAGCACCAGTGCTCTCTCTCAGCTTCCTGAGTGCTGACACAATGTGACTAGATACCTCACCCTCTTGCTGCTATGCCTTCCCTGTCACCATGAGCTATATTCCTTAAAACTATGAAACAAAATAAACCCTTCCATCATGAAGTTGTCTTTACAGGGTGTTTTGCTATGTCAGTGAGAGAAGTAATACACCGTGCAGTTACTAGTTTCTTTCACTGTCTCCCCCTTCCTATACATACATGAGAAGAAGGTTTTGCTTTGTTTGTTTTGTTTCGTTTCGATCACTGCCATCCTCTGGCATCTGAGACTGTGTCTGGCACATAGCAGGTGCTCAATGAACATATGTTTAATGAATGACTGAATAAATGGGAAGGCACAAGAACCCCCGAGCGGGAGGTATATGACCCAGCTGCTCAAAAATGCCAGCTCCCATCTTTCATCATCGGATAAAGCCGAGAATAAATCAGGGAGAGGATGAAGTCAGCTCAGATGAGAATCAGGCTGAGCAATTAGTCCCTGTCCCTCCTCCTCTCGAAATAGACCCAAATTCATTTCAGAAGCATCCTGTTTAGTCATTCCCATCACTTATCACTTCTAAACTCCTACTTGTCTGGGGACCAAAGTCCAAAGCTCTTGAAATGAATGCTGCATCCAGCACAAACAGAAGTCCAATGGCTCTCTATCAGCTCTGACTTCAGAGACTAAGTATGCTGCTGAAGTCTTCGGGCTATGCTCTGAGGCTCTCTCAGGTACCTGCTGCCAACTCAGGCTACCCGGAACCTTGAACGGAAGGGATGTGACTTCTTCATAGGCCTGGGTATCCTCTCACACAAAACTACAGCAAAGGAGTGCCTAGGGTCAGATGGCTGTGGTTTATTAGCAAACGCTTTTTCCTTCAAATGGCATTTAGAATAAAATAAAGAAATAAAAATGGCACCGTTCCACTCAAACAAAACACTCTACACCTGAAAACTGCCAGTTTCTAGCTTGAGTCTTGATTGCAAAATGAGCCTTCCAGCAATGTAGGAAAACAGCAGGCACTCAATGAATGCTTCTTAACAGATGAAGACTAGCAGATAGTGCTCACTCAGGACCCAGAAAGAAGCCTTAACCAGCTATCAAAAGTGTTTGATTTCAGAGAGGAACACTCCCATGTCCCTGTACAGTGTGTAGACTTTCTGCTTTCTCTCCATGGCCCTTAGTCCAGAAGGGCATAAAGGTGCCCATAAAGCCACTTGCCAGTCGAGCTGAGCACAGGGCTGGCTCAGACTCTGAAATAATGCCAGGCAAAGAGGCAAAGGGGCACAGCAGCACAGAGGAAGGAGAACCATGGCTCTCATGCCCCAGGGCAGGCTCTGTGCTGGACTGGTTTTTGTAACTGGTGTAAGGGGGAGCCATATTTCCCAATAGCAAAGGTCCCATCCCACCTCCCCGTACACTCCATCTTCCCACAACTTCTCTAATCAGCCTTCCTGTTTCCCATTCGCCTCTGCTTAACCCGCTCAGTAGCTTTTAGAAATCCTCAGGACACTTGCCATGTTGAAACAAGTGTATTTCCATTTTATTGCTCCTGTATTTCTTGTAAGGAGCAATTTCATTTTGTGTGTCCATTGTACTCCGCCTGACTTTTGCACTCTGAAACTTCTTCAAACAAAGCTCTCCTTGTAATGCAGGAAACACAGCCAACGGCTAGCTCATCCCCCGGTGGTTTTGCCAGGATGAGAAAAACGCAGAGGGCTCAGCCTGAAGCAAGCTGGCCTGTCTCAGGAAAGGCTGACCTACCCTACAAACAGTGAATGGAGCTACCTCCTCCACTTCACTTGACCCCTCCCCCACCACAGACACAGAGTGGAGACTCAGGAACCCGTGAGTGAGTAGGACAATAATTGTATTACTGCAGCAATCTCTTCAAATCATCACCTGACCCTGATCCCATCTCCACCCCAATTACTCCCTGCCATAGATTCAGAGGGATCCACCACCCCTCTCTCAAATGTGAGACCTTTCACGCTTTCAGTATAAATGTCGTCTTTAGGGACCAGCTTTCCTGAAGGGGCCTAACAATTCTCTTATTTCCCTCCCTCTCAACCCATCCAGATATACCCAATTTTATTTTTGGCATCTGTCTTCTCATTTTAACATTTTTGACACTTAGCCCTTTTGTACCTTAGTCCAGAATATTCTCTCCTCCCATGCTTCATCCCATTCTGGGCCAAACTTGTCCTTGGTTGAATGAAGAATGGGTGAACAGTGATGAGATCAGGGGAAATAGCCATTATGTGTGTTTGGGAGACAGAAGCAGTTGATCTCAGAGCTTCAGAGTCACCACGAGGCTCCAGAGTCTTTCGGCCTATGTTAGGAAGAGAAACCTGCTAGATGGGAAGGTCTTCGATGGCCTCAAGTGTGTGATCTTGAGAGAGGACACTCATGATATTGAGCACAGAAGCACCAATGAGCTAAGTAAGCAATTTTCATTCCTTTCTTGACTCCCATTCCCCTGAAGCCCCCTCAGTCCCAGTGGAAAAGCAGTGGTCCCAGATGGCCAAGGTTTCTCCCCTTCTGTCCTTGGTGGCCACACTCACCAGGTCTATGAGGATCTAGTCCACCAGCAGGACCATGACACACAGGCATGGCTCCTAGCAACCATCCAAGTTTTGCTAGTTTGCATATTAGTAACCAAAGATCTTAACTGTGCTGAATGATCTGCCAGCAAGACTAAAAATGTTCAAAATGAAAGAGTCAAAATAAAGCCCACCAAGTGTGGAGAATGATCTACTCAGACACCTGGAAAGGGACAAGCTTTGTCCTTCTATGTCCACTCTTCCCTCAGAAATGAGGCCCAGGACTCTAAAAGGACATACCAGACAGCTCAGGATTTGTTGTGTGTGACTTTAAGGAGACAGGAATTGTGGCAGAAAAGAGAGAATGCCTTTATTTCATTTTGATGAGAAGTTGCAATGCAGAAACATGTTTGTAATATGAAATAAGGAAAACCAACATTTCCTTTAAACCACTTCTCTGCATTTGAGAGCTCATATGAACAAACATGTTATGGGTTGGAATGTGTCTCCTTAAAATGTGTGTGTTGAAGACCCAGTGCCTCAGAGCGTGCTCTTATTTGGAGAGAGTCAATGAAGATACAATAAATTAAGATGAAATCTTTAGGGTGGGTCCAATTCCTCTATAACTCATGTTGTTATAAAAGGAAGAGAATCAAAATGCAGATTCGGAGACACACAGAATGCCACAGAAGATTAATTCAGGGATTAGAGAATCGTTTATAAGTCATGGAAGACCACAGGCTGTCACCAAGCTACCAGCAGCTGCCACTGGGAGAGAGACATGAAGCAGACATAGCCCTCAAGAAGCCAATTTTATTGATACCCCAATGTGGGACTTCTAAGGAACCATAAGTAGACAACTTTATGTGCACGAAACCATCTAGTTTATGAGACTTTACTACAACTGCCACATAACTATTCTATCCTGACAGGGAAAGATCCAGAGACTGCCCCACTGAGTGCCCATCCTAACCCCAGAGAAGCCACCTTCAAATCTCCCTTTAACTATTGCCCGAACACCACACCCCACTAGTCACCAAGAGTTTTCAAGCTGCAGGGACAGCCCAAGTCGGCTCTCTGCCTCACCCCTGACCATCAAGCCATCTCCTGAATGGAGCCTAAAGTGAAGGGGTAGAGCAGCACAGGTAGGAAACGTATGAACTGTGAGACCATCGGTGCCTCACCACTGATGGGATGCGCACAGCTGCCAACTGATCCCTCTCAGCTTCGGGAGTCTTTGTGTAGAGCATGGAACGTGATGTCCATTATTACACACAGGAAGTTGTCCCAAACAGGAGGTATTCCGTAGTCACTGTGCGAGGACCAAAGAGGATAAAGCTAAAGAACTTTCTGCAGATCATCGTAGAGTAAAAATAAACACGTCCAAAAACGCAATGAATGTTGGTGAATGACACAGCCCATGGGCCCTCAGCAGCGTATGCTGGCCCAGCAGAGGGACCGCCCTGAGAGCAAGGAAGGGGAGTGAGCAGATGGTGGTAATCACCTACCGGCTTTAGATGGAGGCAGCATGTTCGTGGTGAGAAGAGGGGAAGTTGGAGGTCAGAGCAGCTAGCCAGCTAGCGTTGCACATGTCTGACAGGCAGTGCCAAGAGAAATAGCAACCACCACCTGAAGGTTGATGGGGCCTTTCCCCTCACTGAGAGGACACAGAATTCCCAACCTGCAGGGCAGACACGGCAACCTGCTGTGCGCCTGCCAGAGCCGAATAAAGAGAGTGAACACAGGTCACCCCAAATCAGGAGTGAGGTTTCCTGGAAGTCATTGGTAGGACATATGTAAATGTCAGGCTCAGTGAAACCTAGAGATGCCAGGCTTGGAGCTCAGAAAGGATCCTCCCAGGCAAGCCTCAGTGCTATGATGCAGTTTAGGAACTGACTCCTGGAGGTGTTATCAATGTCCTGGTGCACATTCCTACTGTGGCCAGTTAGAACCTACAAAGAGCAGAGCTGGGCAGGGATTAGCTCATATATGGACAGGGATTAGCTCTGTTGGGATGCTTGCTGGGAACTTGCAAGGCTCTGGGTTCAATCCCCGGAACCACTTAAATCAGAAAACAATGTGTGTG
>LOEQ01001993.1:55190-83870 GCA_001685075.1 Bramus lutescens | reverse complement strand
GGGGGTGTCACACTATATCTCTACTCAGGAAGCAAAGTATGACAGGAAGTTTGGCTAGTGATGAGTTCAAGGAAGTTCCACTGCCTATAGCACCTCAAAACAGAGCCGTCTTCTGGTATATTCAAGCATATAAGCCTCTGGGGAACCTTTTTGCATCCAAACCACAACAGGTGATACACTGTCTGCAGCCCACATCTGTCCTCGCTAGCCACAGCAGGTTAGGAGATATCTGTCCTCTAATCAATACTTGATCTATGCTGGTACCTAGCCATAGTTTTTACACACAGATGAATTGACAGCTTTTATTGACAATGTAATTTCAACCTGGCTCTACAGGTGGGAAGCTACTGCACGACACAGAAAGCTGTAAAAGTTGAGAAGCAGATCCCAGAGGGGATGCAGGCCAGGCCCAAGAATGTCAGCGTCCTCCTCAGCTTTTCCCCCCCTGATGTCCCAGGAATGAATCTCATCCTTTCTCCAACGCCATCAAATCCAGATGTGCACTGACCTCTGCCACAGTGAGCAAAGTTCAGAAGGTGCTCTTGGTTGATGAGAAGGCTGTGAAGATATTCTAGACCCACATAGTTAGCAACAGGTCATCCATTGCTTACTCTTTCCCTTCCTGGGCAAGACTCAGCCTTAGCTTGCATGTGCCTGCAGGCTGCTTAGGGAGCAGTTCAATGGATTCACAATGAAATTGTCTTTTCTTCTCAAGTAATTAGGTCCAGAGGAAAATGTGATCACCACCCAGCCTGCCCAGACAGCAGGTGAGATAACCCCCAGCCCTGACCATGTCATTGAACATGTGGCTGCCTGCAGCCCACCCAGCAGTAAACGCTGCTATTCAGATGCGAAGGCAGAGGGGTGGGCATTGACCCAGGTCAGGGAGGTTTCTACGTTTATTGCTATGTAAGATGCTGAACACTATGCCAGGCAGGCCCAGGACCTGAGAGCTTGGAATTCTAATCTGCCCCCCACAAACTCAAACTGACCTTAAATTAATCAACTTTATCCTCTGGGCCCCTGGTGCCTTCATTGGTACAAGTATCTCTTCTTGCCTACCATGAAAACTTATTAGGATGAATACATGGCATGAGGGGTATGAAGGTGCATCGGGGATGATTTACAATCAACATTCCTTAAGAAGTTGCTTATTTGCTAGAGGCAAAAATGGGGTTTCATCTGAAATGCCGTATTGATCATCAAGCCTTTGCTGACCTCTGTAAATCCCCGGCTTGTTTAGAAGTAGCCAAAATGTTGCAGTAGCAAACACTTCCCCATTGCCTTTCCCAGCTCAATACTACAAACACCAGCAGAGTGCTAGATATACCCAACTGAATGGAAGCGGATCTGAATGAATGCTTGCCTGCCTGGCACCTGGCCCCACACCCAGCCGGACTGCTAAAACAAAAATGGCCATTCTACAGTTCTGCAAGTAGGGGCTCAGACTAAGCTGGGCAGCAGTGGCTGTGGAATAGGGGGAAAGCACAGCCTATGTTTCAGCCTCTGCATGCCAGATGGTGAAGAAGCCCAGCAAGGGCTCCTACGTGGCTCTGTGGACAGCAGCAGACCTACAGAAACCAGCTGTCCCCTCAGTACTCTAGGTTGGGTCCCAGGAGACATATGTCTAATGAGGACATCTCCTATGCACACAGTATGAAACACTCCTCAAGTCTGTGACAGCTAGGATACCAAAGGAAAATCACATGGCCCCAGGCCCACCGCTCACCTGAACTTTTACTAAACCAAACTACGCAGAAGTTTTTGCCTTGTATCTCAACCCTAGCTGGAACCTGGCATATCAGGGCAGGGAACATTTTTGAGGCAAAAGTCTTTCCCACATGACAAAGGTTGGCAAATGGCATTTTAGTAAGCTAATAAGTAAAGGAATTATTAGCATAACTGAGAATGTACTATGCATGACCCAGATACTTCTTATTGTGATTGACTGCATTTATCCATCATATTAATCCTAAGAGGTGATGGATTCTTTTAACTCCAATTTTTAGAGGAGACAAAAAAGACTAATAACTTCCCCAAAGTTATACTGTGTAAAAGTGAGTGTCAGATAATGGTAACTGCTGTAACAAATAAAGACTAATAAATGTATAGATTTGGAAGGATAAATGCTTGTATCTCACTCATGAAAAGCCTGATGATGACTGGGAAAAGGCAACCCTCAGTACTCTGGTGAAAGAAGCTCCACTTCTGGTTCTCACTAGGCAGCCTCTGGTGTTGTTCAGGGCCTCTACCTCTACGGGCAAACATGTAGAGGGCCATGTTTTTAGGCTATACTCAGAAAAGAGGCATATCGCTTCCATCCATCCATATTCTGAGATAAAGCAAGAGCTGAGGATATCAGTCCAAGCTGTACAGTAACTTCCCAGTCATCTTTCTAAATTATGAAAGAGAAACACTAACCAAGGTTCCTCTGCCAGCCTTAGGGCTGGGATCAGAAGTGCTTGGGAGACTCTATAAAACTGGGAGATGTCAATTTCCAAACTTTCTAAATGTGCAACTGTCTACGTTTATGAGATGATATTTCTAAAGAGACCATAGGTGAGCCATGGCCACAGTCCAAGGACTCTATCACATCTCTGTAGGCAGCAGAGTTGGGGGAGGTGGGGACAAATCATGTAGCTAGGATGGGCTGGCAACCCCGTTTGTAGAAAGAGATACCTTCGTGCTATTTGATAGAAGGTTTATAATGCTTTGTAGCTGTGAACATAGACTCTTGGGTGCTTTCAAGAGGTAGATGACAGATGCCATTCCCTTGAATGTGGGCTGGGCTGTGTGGCTTGCTTTTAATGAATAAAAGAAAATACATTGATTGCACATGACTTGAGAGACTCAGTTATGGAAGGTGTTGCGGTTCCTTTCTGGTCCCCATTTTCTGTTGGTCCCCATTTTCTCTTAGTTACTTCTCTCACTGCTGTGCTAAAACCCCTAATAAAAGCAACTAGAGAGAGGAAAGGTTTATTTTAGTTCAAGTTCAAGGGACTACAGTCCACTGTGGTGGCGGAAGTACTGGTGGCAGAACTGTGAAGCAGCTGGTCACATTGCCACCTGTAGAAGGAAGCAAAGCAATGTATGCTCAATTAACCTTCCCCTTTTCATGGAAGTCCGTGGAAGAGTGCCACCCAGTAACAGTGGGTCATTCCTTTTCAGATATCATAACCTAGGAAATCCTCCACAGATCTTCCCAGAGGCTTGTCTCTAAAGGGATTCTAGAGTCTGTTGAGTTGACAGTTCAACGTTAACCATTATAATGCATTCCTAGGAAGTTAGCTGTCATGTTGTGGGGATGTTCAGTCAGCCTATGAGTATGGCTGGAAGGTGAGAAAATGAAGACCTCCAGCAATCCAATGAGGAGGGTATGTTAGGAACATGGTTCTCCCAACCATGGTCAACTTTTCAGATCTAGCACTTCAACTGTGATGCCCCAAAAGACCCAGAGACAGAGTCACCCAGCAAAGCCATCCAACTCACTCAACCATGGAAACTATAATACGTCAAATTAGTTAAAGCCACTGAGTTTGGGGGCAGCTAGCTTTGCACCTATTGATGCTTTACATGGGAGGAGGAGGAAATAGGAAGGCAGCACATTTCCCCTCATGAGAAACTTAAAGCTCAACAGATCAGATTTGATTTTCATGTCTTCATGTATAATGAGGAAATGAGAGACATCTCAACACATTGCAGAAAGTATGAAGAGAAAACTAGAAAGTATGAATAGAAAACCTTCCGTCGACTACAGAGATGAAAGAAAAAAAACTTGTAGTCCAAGTCCCCATCTTAGTGGTCCTTGATGATAAGTGGCTTTGCAACCGACCCCAGGGGCCTTTTCAGTGTCAAGACATTTCTAATTCTCTTAACTGGAGATTGAGCACTTAACTGACAGACAGTGACACTCAGGACAATGTAAGGCCTCCTTATAGCATCATTTCAATTATATTTTAATAAAGACTGCCTGGAGATCTGAAGTAAAACAGTCCTACCCATCAGCCTTCCAAACTTGGTTATGGCAACACACACCTTTAATCCCAGTAGCCACACTAGTTGCCATAAAAGTCAGGTGGTACACACCTTTAATCCCAACCCTAGAGAGGATTATAGAATAGGAGGAAATAGCTCTCCAAACAGTCTCATTCTGAGATTCCAGGAGGCAGGATCACCGTTTCAGACTGAGGTAGAGGTAAGAGCCAGTAGTTGGCTGTTTTGCTTTTCTGATCTTCAGGTTGAACCTCAATTTCTGACCCTGGGTTTTTATTAATCATGCTTCACCTCCTACAAAAGGGAATGAAATAACCCAAAGTATCAGGAACCCAAGATTAAGAAGGGGTTCATCATAGTACTACCTCAATCTGACCCCTTTGAAGCACCTGTGGTTGAGACCTTGGGTTGGAATTTTGACCACCTGCCTCACACTCTGAGATGTTTTCCAACTCTGAGAACTCCAAAGAGTGGCAGACAGCTTTAGTGAAACAGAACTTGAGCAAGTTTCCAGGAGCTCGAGATTCAGCCATGAGCATGGAACCAACCATTCAAATGAGTTCTTGAAGTAAAGATATCCAAAGGGGCCAGAGTATGCTCTCTGCCAATGAATTAACTCAGAGATCCCAGGTGCTCTCCACAGAAGAGATTCCTCATTTGCATGCCCATCCCAGGGTCTCCAAAGAATCTCCTCTAGTAATGACTATGTTCTCAAACACTCCCCACTTCTGTGTGTATGTGTGTGCCTATCTATCTTTCTATTATGTCATATTGGAATCTCAACCTGAAAGGGAACAGAGAGTACAAGCTGCACAGTGTTAGGAAAGTTTCCTGGCCAGTCCTGGAAATGCCTACCTTTTCATTGGCCAGAATAAGTTAGAGACAGGATTCCACCTCTACCTGCAGGAGAGCTGGAGCCAGCTATGAGGGCACACACTTTGTCTAACTTGTCTTAATTATGGTCGCTACAATAACTACTGCTGTGATAAAACACCATGATCAAATGCAACTTGGAGAGGAAAGGATTTATTTGACTAACACTTCTGTATTACAGTCCATCACTGAAGGAAGTCAGGACAGAAACTCAAGCAGGAGCTAATGGAGGGGTGCTACTCACTGGCTTGCTCCTCATAGCTTTCTCATAGAAGCCAGGACCACCAGCCCAGGAATGTAGCTGTAGAATATCAGTTTAAGATTTGTTACATTTGCTTATGCTGTGAAACATTGGTTTAATAGTGTAAATATGTGTTGCATTCTTTTATGTTACATTTGCTTAACTCTGTGAAGTTGTGTTACTGTGCCTTTCTAAAATACCTGATTGGTCTAATAAAGAACTGAACAGCCAGCCAATAGTGAGGCAGGAGAAAGTATAGGAGGAGCTGGCAGGTGGAGCAAATTAATAGAAGAAAAATATCTGGGCAAGAGGAGGAAGGAGACAGAAAAGGAGGAGAGGACATCAGGAGCCAGTCACCCAGGTACACAGCCAGACATGAAAGAAGACAGAAAGAAAAGATATACAGAAATAGAGAAATGTCAAAACACAGAGGCAAAGGGTAGACAAGGTAACTTAAGTTAAGAACCGTTGGCAAGAAACAAGCCAAGTTAAGGCCAGACATTCATAATTAAGAATAAGCCTCCACATGTGATTTATTTGGGAACTGGGTGGCACCCCCCAAAAGAAGAGTAAAGAGAAAACTACAGGATGCCATCACCCACAATGGACTGCATCCTCCCCCAACTATTACTAATTAAGAAAATTTCCCAGAAGTTTGCCTACAGTCCAGTCTTACAGAGGCATTTTCTTAATTAAGGTTCCTTCCTCTCAGATTACTTTAGCTTGTATCAAGTTAGCATAAAACTAGCCAGTATAATTGACCATTGTCAGCTTGACATACAAACACATCACAGTTAAGCAATAACCTTTCCTTTCTCATTCATCCCCAAGATCGCACATTAAAAACATAAGTAACTTTAAGAGTAACACAGGCTTCACAATCTCAAACACATTAAAAGTTAGGTCCCTTTAAAATATCATCTCTTTAAAATTCCAAAATCTCTTTTAAAAGTTTGAAATCTCTCAACTGTAGTAGGCTCCTGCAAAAATCAAAATTAAGTTAAATACTTCCTTACTTCAAGAGGAAAGGATCAGGGCACAGTTACAATCTGAACAAAGCAAAACCACACTCCAAAAGTATAAATAACTCAGTGTCCAGTTATCTGGGATTCACTCACAATTTTCTGGGATCCTCCAGTGGGGCACTTGGGTCCCTTCTCCAGCTCTGCCCACTGCAGCACACACGACACACAACTTGTCTTCTAGGCTCTGGCTGGCTTCCCTTCACTGCTGCTTCTGTTCTTGGTGGTCATCCTGTGGTACTGGCATCTCCAAAACATTGGGGTATTCCACTGCAACTGGGCTGTACTTTCACCAATAGCCTCTCTTGGGCTCACTTTGGGTATACCAGCAACGCCACACAGTGAAAACCTCAGCTGCTCTCCGTGACCCTCTTCATGTCTTCAAAACCAGTACCACCTAGGTGACTCTTACACTTCCAGGTTCAGCTGCCAGCATAAGGCACAACCTTGGCTGTCTCTGGAAAATGGCTTCTGTGTGCCAACCCTCACTTCACAGAGCCTTCACTTCAATAATGCCAATCTCTTCTTAATCACAGCTGATGCTTCAGCCCCAGCTGACCAACATCCATAATCCCAGCAAAGCAAAGGTTTCGCTTTAGTGGTTCTGGTCTCTGGTTAATCACAGCTGATTCTTTAGCCCCAGCTGACCAGCATCCATAATCCCAGCAAAGCAAAGGTTTTGCTTTAGTGGTTCTGGTCTCTGGTTAATCATAGCTGATTCTTCAGTCCCAGCTAGCCAGAACCACAGATTTTTAACTCAAATGGCCCAGTAGAGTCTTTGCTTCCCTCTGAAACTTCACAAGCCAGACCTCCATCGCCTGTTCTGCTCTCAACATTCTTTTCTTCCAAGCTCCTACAGAATGTTCTGGCTCAGTGATCTCTCAACACTCAGTGGCTTTTCCTCCCCCAAACCACATAGTGTCTCACAGCAATACAATACTTCTTGGTACCAACTTCTGTTTTACTTAGTTTCTGTTGCTGTGGTGAAACACCATGACAAAAAAGCAAGGTGGGGAGGAAAGGGTTTATTGGGCTTACACTTCTGCCTTGTAGTTCATCAAGGAAAGCAGTCAGGACAGGAATTCAAACAGGGCAGTATCCTGGAGGCTGGAGCTGAGCAGAGGCCATGGAGGGTGCTGCTTACTCACTTGTTCCCCATGGCTTGCTCAGCCTCCTTCTTATAAAACCCAGGACCATCAGTCCAGAGATAGCACCACCCACAATAGCCTTGGCTTTCCCCACCAATCTCTAATTAAGAAAATGCCCTACAGGCTTGCCTACAGCCCTATCTTATAAAAGGCATTTTCTTAATTGAGGTTCCCTCCTCTCAGATGATTTTTGCTTGAGTCAAGTTGACACAAAACTATGCAGCACATATATATAATTCCAACACTAGGGAGGCCTCCTGGACCACATTATGAGAGACACACAGACACAGATACAGACAAACACAGAGGGAAATACAATCCAAATATAAACCAATACAGACAAAAGGAGTGGACACTGATCAGCACTAACAACATCAGTACTCTGGCCTAGTCTCCTTTCTTATCCTCACGATTCAGTCCCCAACATCAAGACACAATATGCTCAATTGTACAATCCCAAGAGAACTCTCTATAGTGCCCATACTCACGGGCAGGTGACCACAAAGAAATGGAGAAAATGCAAGCAGTGCTTTTATCCACAACCTATCCCCACAATGAGTTAGTTGCGCAAGGCCATTACTCTGTGGCCATAGATTACAGGAGGCCTTCCAACAACCACAGACCCAATCCAGGTAAACTGGGGAAACTGCAAGGACCTCTGATCAGACATTCCTGACTGCAACTTTGTCTCTTGTTTCCACAGGGAATGGCTTTGTGAATTGCACATATTTTTCAAAACCGGAAAGCAAATCTGAAAATTACTCAACGTCATTTCCTTGAGTCCTTTATTCTTCGGCACTGGCAAGTTGAATCAGGCCTGATCCCTCAGCTTATGAGAAGATGGGTCTGAGTTTGAGTTGTTGCCAAGAGCTTAGTCATTTCATAAAGGAAAGCCGAAGGTGAGGGCTAAGATAAAAACTGATGTCCAGCAGCTCATGACTTATACCCATTGTTTTGAATATGCATTTCATTAACAAATTGCTAATGGCTAATTCTGTAGTCCTAGTTTAAAAATAGAAAGCAAGTACAATGTGTGTGTGTGTGTGTGTGTGTATGCGCGCACACACAAATTTAATAAAAACTGTAGGCAACCACATTTGGCATGTATGCCCCAAACAGAATCAATTCATATTAGCCCAATTCTGCTTCTCCATTTACGAGGTCTAAATCCCATTTCTTTTTTCCCCATCCTTTCTTCAAGCCAGGAAAGCTGCCCTGCCCCTGCCTGTCAGCCCTGTAGGTGCTCTGTAATCCCATAGTGCATGCTGGAATGCAGTTAGGATGCAAGATGCTGCAGATAATACAGTTTATCAGAACGGCTTGTCATTATTTTGCATCATTATACAATTACTGCAGCTTTGGAAGGTAATAAATCACCACTCAGGCGACAGCTTGAGAAGCTAAGAAGGGCACAGTTATTCTCACAGATAAAATAACTGCCGCCACTAACGAGACATGGTGACTCAGTGGTCAACCTTTTAAAAAAATGTCCTGCGGACCCATGAGAGCCAGAGGGAAAGCCATCCACAACTGAACACATGCCAAGCCATGATCAAGACCACAGAGGAGCTGGAAACCACAACAGCTCCAAAAATGAGTGTCCCAGTTTCACTCCTTGACAGCCCAGAGGTAGAATTATAATGCCAACAACCAAATTCTAGGGAGCTCAAATTTCATTGGCTGCATTGTAAATACCCAGACAGCCCATTATTCATTCATCCTGACTTATAAATGTCTCTAAAGAAGTTTGTGTTGTGTGTGATTTTATTTCTGTGTGTGTGTGATATGTTTTACTGTATCTTCATTTCTGTTGGATATATTTTTATGTTTGTGTGTATATTTGCACAGGTGTGAGGTGTCATGTGTATGTTTGTGTAGAGGGCATATATAATATGTCTTTATGGACATGTGTTTGTGATGTGTATACTACATGTATATATATATATGTGTGTGTGTGTGTGTGTGTGTGTGTGCATCACAGGTTGTCATGTGTATGCTTAGTTGTGTGTGTATGATACATATCTGCATACATACAAAGGCAAGAATGTGCTTAGAGGGAAGTTATGTTTTTATTGTGTACACATTTGCGTGAGTACTATGAAACTCTGTCCTCCAGGTTATGCCTTCCAGAAGTCAGAAAAATTGTGCTTAACCACAGGAGACCATTATGAGGCTAAGTCTGTAGACATTTCTTCATGGAAAGGAAATGGGTACCATCAGACTTTCATCTAAGATGACAGCCACTCTATTCCTTCTCCATCTCAACAGCACATAATTCTGCCCACATTGCATGTTATATTGGGAGGTGCTAGAGTATATAGGAGGTTAACTGAAGGAGGGATGGCATATCTCTGCCACTGTAGGGAAGCTGTCACCCATTCTGAGGTGGCTTTTCAGTAGTACAGATGGATGGGGTCACCACACTCCTGTAAATAATCCCACACCATGCCCCTGGAAGCCTAATAAATTTTTTATTCACCAGCCTGATCATGAGAGGTACTGGTTCTTTAGTCTGTTATTATCAGTCTATCTGAGGTGACAGTGGTTCAGAAAAAGTTAACACAAAGTATGTATGTACTATGTGTGTTTCTGCCTGAGTGTATGGTGTGTGTGTGTGTGTGTGTGTGTGTGTATGCTGATTGCTTATTTTTGGTTGTCTGTATACTATCTGATGATGTGGGATTTCCCATCTGTATGCTGTGAATACCATTGGTCAATAAAGAAACTGTCTTGAGCCCGTGATAGGGTAGAATAGAGCATGGAAAACTAAACTGAATGCTGGGAGAATGGAGGCAGAGTCAAGGAGAAGCCATGGAATCACTACTAGAGATAGATGTGCTGAAACTTTGCTGGTAGGCCATGACCTCATGGTAATGCACAGATTAATGGAAATGGGTTAAACTAAGATGTAAGATTTAGCAAATAAGAAGGTAGAGCTAATGGGTCAAGCAGTGATTTAAATAATATGGTTTCTGTGTGATTATTTCAGAAGTCTAGGCAGACAGAAAACGAACAAGTGCCCTTCATACAACAACCTGATTCTATAGAATTTCTAGCACATTGAGTTTTGCAATTTTTTATACTCTAACAAAAATAACAGAGCAATTTTCTGCAAACTGTTTAAAAATTCAGCTGTCTAGATTGAAATCAAGCAGGTGATGTTTCAGTCCAAAGTGTAATGGTCAGAGAAAGGATGCAAAATGAGCCTGCAGGACATGGAGAAGGAGACTGGATTCCATGCCACTCCTACTCTGCTGGTGGAGGTGTCACACCCTCCCCAAATTCATAACGAGGCTCTCAGAATATAAAGAACTGTTCTTTCGACAAATAGAAAGAACCTCTTTCAGGACATTCTAGCAATGCCATAGATCTGGGGACCAACCTGTAGCCCTATATAAAATATCTCTGGTTTTCCATAGGCAAACTAAGTAACCAGTTCTGGGATGCAGAACATCCCAGCTAGAGAACTTAGAAACCAACAAAGAGGGTCTCAAAACACATGCCTAGGCCAAGAGCATCAGTATTACTTTGAACTTAAGAATCTACATTAGACTCTACCTAGGTTCCTCAAATCTAAATTCTATGTTTTGAAGTTAATAATCTGTTTCAGACACACACAGATAGAGATAGATACACAAATAGGCAGACAGACAGACAGATGATTCTGACACACACTCCACTTTAAGAACTACTATAGAGAAGTAGGAAACCTGTCAGAATTCGAAGAACCCAAGAATCAGATACTTAGGCCTGTCTGATTCAGAGTATTATTACGGCTTTTTTCCTTCCATGGAGGCCTGTCATCTTCTAGATGCCCAAGCTGAGCACTCTGTAAATTATCCATGATCAAGAGATGATTACAAAGGTAATAGACAGCCATTCCTGCTCCGAGGCAGTGAACTCCATACCTAGAGGAGTGCTGCTTTCCTAATATGGGCCAAGGAATCAGAGAAGCTGAGAGCCGGGTTTATTTTCACTCTTTATTCAAATGAATCTCGACCTGTGTGATGAAAAGAGGTGAACAGCAGGTGGAAATCAGAATCTTACCTCTTGAGATGGGTGGATAAGCGGCTTATCCAGGAAGGGTGACTTCACCCCCCACGGGGACTTCAGCTCAGGAAGGCATAGTTCCCACAGTCAATCTAAAACCAATCATAAAACAAGCTCTAGCCTGGGAGGCATCCTCCAGCCTGTGCCCAATCCTGAACCAGGGTTCTCCATCAAGAGAAGCTGTCATCTATAGTCCTATTAAATCCTCCTAAGGTCCAATGGCTGGAAACTAGCCCAGATGACAATGGGGACTGACCTTAACTTAAGGGGGTTCTTTTCTGTCTAGGGAGAGGAATCCGCATTTATTTTACAGGCCTTGATGACCTCTTCCTACATAAAGGGTCAAACCCTCATTCGTGTACATTCCCCCAATCCCAGCATTTCCCAAGAAAGATAGGGTACCCTTTCGAAATTGCTGAAAAACATCCTGCTTTTCCTCTGCCATAGACTCTTCCAGCAAGAGGCTTCTAAGAGTGTTTCTGCCTGCACACTCCATGGTTCCATTCCATCACTAGGAAACCCATGGGGGCTAAGTAGTTTGGTGCAGAGAGGTATTTTCAACCCTCAACTTCATTCCCATTGTTCACCACATGCAGAAAAAATAATCACTTTGTGTGGTACACTCTGGGCAATCAATTCCAGGCCCCTGGAGACTTCTTGGGTCTGCTAAGCGCATTCATTCTCTGGTTTCTAATCTACACCTTTGATTTGCACACCTTGAACATATTGTCATCATTATAAAGGAGAGGAGGGAAGAGGAAATTAGAAAATAAGAGCAGAGGGAGTGGAAGAGAGAGAGAGAGAAGGGGGTTGATCCCCCATTCTCTTACTTTAGAAGTTCCCATTTTTCTGTAACACAGAAATGTCTCTGCCTCCCCCACGCTTCACTGTTAGGGGTCTTATGAGCCTGGATCCAGAACCTGCCTGCTTGCATCTGTGTGAGTTCTCAAGGGCAAGCCTAAAGACAATGAAAACATAACAATATCATCATTATCCTTGGAGCTGGGCTAGCCCAGACTAAATGCTTAGCATGTTCCCGACGCTCAGCTGGAAGGCTTACAATAGGCCTTACAGTGCCAGTTACCATTGCTGTTACTACGGCAAGGATGGGGAGATGACAGGCCAGAGTGGTTACATAATTCACCCAAGTTCAATTAGCTATTAAGTGCAAACTCTGGAACTGAGTCTTGTTTCTGGCTTATTTCTCTGGTGCTGCAATAAAACAGAGACCAAAAGTAAGTGAAGAGAAGGATGGGTTTAGTTAGCTTTACAGTTTACAGCCAATTATCAAGGGAAGCCCCAGCATGAACTGAAGGCAGGAACCTGGAAGCCGGAACTGAAGCGAAGACCGTGGAGGAACACTCCTAACTGGAGTGCTTCCCACAGCTTGCACAATGTACACATAGCGCCACCTGTACCAGGGTGGCAGATGTGTGTGTGCCTTGCAGATTTGCCCATAGGTCAATCTAATGGCAGCAATTCCTCAGCTGTGACTCTTTTCCCCAGGTGACTCTAGTTTGTGTCCAGCTGGTACACTACCCAATCTAAGGGCTTCTGTATTCTGACCTTGCAGGCTCAATCTCTGAATCAGTAGGTTAACCTTTGCCTGGCATTGAAAGTCCTGGGTCCTCTTAGGCCACTTGTTGCAATATGCCTTACAACTGGAAGCCAGCACAAGCTGCCACTTAAAAATGAAACTCCCTTTCCACAACCTGGACCTGAGACCCATGATGGAGGAAGCCTTGTGTATACTGCAGCTGTATGAAAAGCAATCAAGACATAAAGACAAACTCTGTGTCTGAGAACCAGCCCAAGATTCCACAAACTACTTATTCAGCAAACACAGGCTGGATGAGTTGAATTGGTGGGCACTTACACACCAGCCAACATGCTAGGCAACTTCTTGAATGGGACTTCATTGAAGGCACACAGAAATGCAAGAAAGCTATTTCTGTCCTGTTTTAAGATGATATCATCGGATCCAGGAGGGGAAGTGGCTTGGGTTTTGCCTGTGGGTTCATAACTGAAAGGAGAAAAGAATCCGCAGATGTAGGAGTTCTTTGGGGAGCTTAATCCACTGTCACAGCTTGTCTGGCCTCTTATCACTGACAGTCACACTTATCAGTCCACAGGGATACCTTTCCTCCATCTGTGGATACCTTTCCTCCATTTCCTTAACGTCTACCTCACGAGTGGACTCCAAGCCCCTAAACAGAAATACTTCCAGGAGGTTTCAGAAGTATCCCAGTAACATTACTGTATGACAACTGCCCTCAGAACCTACTGGCTTTAAAATAATGATTTCACACCCGCCCCCCATCTTGTGGGTCAGGAATCAGGGAAGAGCATGTGTCTGGACATACTTTGGATGTCTCATTTGAAGTCTCTAACACTGGTAGGGGGATGTCAGCTGAACCTGTATGTCACATGAAATTTCAATTGAACTAGACATCCGAGCTAGCCTAGTCATATGGGAGCAGGTAGTGCCAGGTGCTCTCTGGGAGCTCAGTTGTGTGTCTCCAGCAAAGTATCACTTGGTATGACTCTCACATGGTACTTGGCTTCTCTCAGAGTATACATTCCAAGAGAACAACACAAAATATACGTGCTCCATGTGATGTAGCCTTAGCCTTTGAAGGCATGCAGAGGAGTTTCCACTATGTTGCATTAAGCAGCCACATACCTGCCTAGATTCAAGGAGAAATAATCACATCTCTAGAGCTAGGCCATCAAAGAATTCATAAACATTTTTAGTAGTTCCTATTGATCGTCTGCCAGTGTGTAAATTGAAGTCAGCCTGACTCATTTGTGGTTTAAAAAAAGTAAAAATTAAAAAAGAGTCTTCAAAGATGACCCTTGTTGGTTCTTTCTTCCATTGCGACATGCATGCCACCTTCATCAGAAAGTGATGGCTCTTTTATATATATATATATATTTATTTACTATTTTCCCTCCTCCCATTTTCCTCCCCCTCACCCCATTCCTCCTTCCCCTCCCTTTACTTCCCTTTGGAATGGGTTGGCCATAGCACTTGTTTTGACCAATATGGGTAGGATAGTGTGAGTTCACATTTATTAGTCTAGCCTGTAGAAGGATCAACAACCTCCACTTTCATGGAGGGAGGCAAACACCATGGAGTAAGTACCCTGAGACCATGTGCTGTGAGAAAATCTAAATGAGCCTTAAGAAGGGGCCAGAGGAAAGAGAATCAGAGAACTCAGCCTAGTTCCAGAAACAGAGCCAAAAGAAATACAACAAACAGAAACTTAGAATCAAGGAAGCCCACAACACCATTTCAAGTCAAACCCAGACACTGTGAGACATGTAAACAGGCAACTGTCTCCACAATGCCCTATCGTGAGATAGCCACCTTAAACAGCTAAGTTTTAAGATAGTTTACTAAGCATCAGCAGATGATGGGAATACTTTCCACCTACTTCCCAAGAGAAGTCATGGAGTCATCCCAAAGGTTGAACATCCAGAGTGTAATTGTGTAGGGGCCAGAGAGCCTGGGAAATGATAGAGTTGTCACATGGATGAGACTGAGAAGCTGGGTAGAAATTGGGTGGGACTTGCAGAAGGGAGCATGGGAGCAAGCCAAAAATATATCTGTCTGTTTCCAGGGTTTTGTTTGTTTGTTTGTTTGTTTGTTTTTGTCCAGAAAAAATATGTAGGAATGGATCCCATTTTGACCCTCTTCAGCTTCTCCCTCATTGTTCTCAACAGCTCTCCCAAGGCCCAGGAAGATCAGCTTCTGTGTTAAAATGAACTTAGAATTTACTTTAATTTACATGTGATACATGTCAAATATACTGAAAATAACAGAAAAAAGGCAACAAATGCTCTCATACTTACCATCCAGCATTTAAATAGACTGTTAAAGAGTAGCTAAGAATCTTAATCATTTTTCATAGAGTCGGTGTCGCTATTTGTGGGTAAGTATGTTCTACCTTCTGAAAAACCAACATGGCTATGAATTCCTAGGAGACCTCTGACACTCAGCAGTAGGGTGGAAGATCTGCCTCCAGCAGCTTCCAAAACAAGTCAAAGAGTTCATCTTCTAGTTCCGTTGTCTACCCCTCTTCCACTATCCAGGTAGCCACAACAGTTACACAAGGTCCCCAAAGGTGCACAGCTTCCTGCTGAAACACCCCATATCTGAGACATTAATACCACTTCTGTCCCACCATGCCTGTTCAGGATTTCATCCTCAGGACAAATGATAGGAAGACAATCCCAAGAAACAGGGTCTGAACCACATACTAAAGAATATGCCACTTTCCCAAAGTTGATATTGGCAAGTTGACAAGAACCTTCTAGAGATGATGCAACGCAAGGTGCTACTGAGGTTTCTGGACACAAGAGCTGCTGACAGTGGGGAAGGAAGATTTCTGTATTTGCAAGAGATGAGAGATAAGGAGGAGAGTTTGTTAAGATGGCTACCCTCTCTGCTCTCTGCATGTGATGCCACCATGAGCAGAGTCCCAGGTTCTGGAAACTGCTCTCTGCCTTTGCTTTCACAGACCTAGGAGTGGCTCGGCTTGCTCCTCCTATTCTGGAACTATCCCATGAGAGTTCCTTCAACCTTCTTACACCTTTGACAGGAGTCTCATGAAGTCCCCTCAGGTGATTTGATTTGTTTTGCCATCACTTTTCCTTTGGGTCCATAACAAAAGCCAGCACTGTTGGTGCCCCTTAAATCTTGCTTCCAACCTCTTTATTAGATAGGTGGCATAACCAAGAGCCATGGATACATGGGCAGAGGGTCCCTGCCCTATGTCCAACAGAGAAGAAGCGCTCTCCAGGATTCTATCAGCTGCATGGGCCCTGAGACCATCTGCCTCAGTTCTCCCAGGTACATGGTAGCACAAGAGTGCAAGTGAAGATGCCTATGCACTCCTGCTCCCTCAAAATAAAGTCACCCCAATTCTGAGCAGCTCTCATGCTTTATGCTTCTTCATAAAAGGACAGGATGTATTATAAGCAAAATAGGCTTGCTAAATATAGTCTATTCAGCCTAGGAAAGGCTAAATTATTCATAACCAGACCAGGATATACAAGGCATGCTAAACACAAATCCATTTTCGATTCTGGCATATTTTTTTCTGGGGTTTCTGTGTATTCGATGTCCCTGCATTGATCGGGAGCTGCCCTACTGATGCCCGTATTTGCTGAGGATGAAGAGCTCAGGATCAGTGCCAATTACCAAGCTGTGAATAACCCTGGTCTCACCCTCTGCAGGACAGCAGTCACCACAAGGTCATCAATTGGCCATCCCTTGTAACTAGTGCTAGAGGCATCTGCATCTCCTGGAAGAATCATCAGCTCCCTGCAGAGCCCAAGGATATGTAAGCCCTACAAAAAAGACATCATCTGAGGCCAGACAGCTCAGCATCCATTACACCATGAAAGGCAAGATGGGACAATGTGACAGTGACAATTAAAGCCACCTCCGAGTCCTAGATATGATCAATGCCAAGGAAACAATGTGTGATTCCCCTTCATAGCGGAGGGCTCAGACTGGGTAGTTCATTGCAAATGATTTTCAACCCAGGCTATCTTCACCTAGAAGCTGCTGATTGGATTTTTTTTTTCCTGCAGTATGAGAATCACTGTTGAAAATACAGACATCCCTGAGACACTCACTCCTGGTATTTTCCAAATAGGACAAAATAGAGTCATGACATCCAATGTAGATCTCCGATCTCAGCTGTTCTCTTTTTGCTGAGTGTCACTCTGGGATCGGAACACCAGGCATCTGCCATGATTTGGAGGGCAATGGGTACCTCAGAATGTGAAAACATTGGGATTAGGATACAATGGTATGGACTATAAATGGTCTTTCAGTGAACTCCAGCCAACTGTGGTGCTTCTCTTCTAGCATGACAGAGAAATCTGTTCAAACAGATCTTCTCACAACAGAAGCAAACTCAAATTTTAGTGAACATAGTTGGAAAGAAATGGGGAAGATTTCAGGACAGAATGGGACTTTCAAATTAAAATTAAGAGGGGTTTGGTGATGCTTCTGTTCACAGGTTCACTGAGGGCCATGGAGATGGGAGTGACTTGTTCTTCCTGGACTTGAGGGCTAGCTATGTAGATGGAGGTGATAAGCACAATGATAAACACACGGTTGCTAACTCACCTGAATAATTTGAGGTCTCCCATCTCTGACCTGAGCCCAGCCCAACCTCACTGCAGAGAGACTCTAAATTAGGAACGGTGGACAACAGCGCAACCCATTGCGCCACCTGTCCCCTTGGTGGGATGGGATGCTGCTCACTGGTCCAGAGACAGGCCCACATTTAATGATGCTTCCCCTTGCACTCTTGTTATGCTGTATCCTTTCCAATGAGAATATGTTCTGTGATTCACAGAAGAGGGGCTGTGATGACAGATTCTGCAACATGCACAGAGCACTCAGCCCTTCTGGGAGGAACTGAGCATTTGACTCCACTGCCTACATTATTGAGTTCCCTGTGAAGCAAAACCAGCAGAACAAGTCCCATTCCCACCACCACCACACACACACACAAAGACACAATGGACCAGGTCTTGGAAGCCCTGGGATACGGAAGAGAGGGTCTAGCCTCCAGCTCCAGTTCCTCTGCTTGTCTCCTGGAGCCTTGGGAAAATCTTAAATCTCTATAGTTAGACAAATACATGGTAAGCAGAATTCAACAAATGTCCTACAAAGAAGCAATGTGTAAGGCTATAGATACAGCTCAGCAGACAAAAGCGCCTGCAGTGTTTGCAGAGGACCCAGGTTCAGTTCCCAGCACCCACCAGGAAACTCATAACCACCTGTAACTACAGTTTCAGTGAGTCCAGCAGCCTCCTTTGCCCTTTGAAGCCACCAGGCATGCACAGATATATGTAGACAATCACATAAACACATGAAAGTAGAATTGTTTTGTTATTTGAAAACACCATGCTAAATAACTGCAGGACATAGTTTTTTTCTGTTGAAAATCATCATAATCTCGAAACCATACTTTTTTATTTTAAGTTCATGTTCCTCAACGAATGGTCTTTCTCAGCAGCTTGACTCTCAAATCCCACACCCCTGAATCAGAATGGTTAATAGGGGAAGGGTTCAAAGATGGAGAAATCAGCTTTTAATCAGATTTTCTGAGAACTCCACTACATACACTGGAGTTTGAGAACTTCGTCCTTAAGGAAATTGTGACTTGTCAACTTGCCACACGTCTTTCCTCCTCATCATGACCTCTACTGCCTAATTTAGTCTATCATACATCTTCCTTCAACCATAGAAAAACTAAGAACGACAGAGATGCAGACAAGAGAGTCCACCATCTTCCCTGGTTTGGGAGGAATACAGCTTACATGGACACATGAAGGGCATCGATGGAAGATGAGCGAATGACCAAAGGTCATGAGATTGTGCATCAGTCTGCCTTGCAGAGGCAGGCATGGCAACAGAGGCTAGCGGGTAGGGAGCAAACAATGGATCTCTGGGAACTTCAGCTGCACATGGAAAGGCAGAGGAACTTCATCTGTGTTTGGGGACAGAGAAGTAAACATGAGGGCATAAGCAGACAGTAGGGTGGACAGGACAAAAGACAGATAAAAATAAGCTCACTGGTCCCCAGCTATTCCTTTCAGGGCATCTCTGAGCCTGAAGCCAATTTTCTGCACTCAATTAAGAGGTAGACTCTTAAATTAGTAAGCCACACAGGCTCTTCCAAGTTACACACTGTGCTTAATCCTCGAGCATCCCCCAAATCTGTCTTTGCCCTCCCTGCCAACCACATCAGGCCTATAAATAGAGAAGCTTCATGGGAAGGAGTGGCTGAATAGCATGGTTTATTAGGATGATTATATATTATTTATGTAATAATTATGTACATGATTGCATAGCATTGTAATCATGCCTATATTCTAGATTTATTAACCATAAAATATCATTTTTGTTTTTAAGGTTTTTATTGGAATTTTTTTAAAAGATTTTAATTATTTGTAATTTTATTTGCATGCACCCTGAGGTTTAAGGATGAAGGATGCTGTTCTAAGAATCTACTAGATAAATAAATATTTGGCATCTATTCTCTAATTTGGGGAAATTTAGTCTATCATTAAAAGGTTTGAGTATCACAGTCCATGGCTGAAAATGATACTGTATTTCCGAAACCATTATGGGTGAGATCGTTTATTTATTCATCCACTAACTCATTCATGCCAAGCACTGTGCAAGGAATTCCTGAGATACACTTTCTCTTTACTGATGGGTGGCAGAGCAGGACCCCTGGGTCTGGGACCCTCTGCTTCCAGCTCTCTATCAAGTGAATGCTTTCACATCCTCCGAAGAAGGACATTGGTCATGGTACACTGGTGCTCTGTTTTGTTTGTTTGTTTATTTATTTGTTTGTTTCTTTTGAATACTAGATCCATAATAAGTACTTTGATATGGATCACTAAAAACAATATAGAGAAAGAGCAAACCTCAAGGTGTTCCTCCTCTACCTGTAATGGCAGTACAATTCAGCCCAGGAATTAATTCTGAAGTGCGAGGGCCAGGGATGAGTAGGGAGGCTCCCAATGGCTCCCCTGGATACCTATCTCTCTCAGTCACTGTATTAACCAGACTTTATCCCTATGACCAAGTGTCTTACAGAAACAGCTGGGGAGAAGGAAGGATTTATTTTGGTTCACGTTTTCCAGTCTGTAGTCCTTGGTCCCACTGATCCTGAGCCCACGTAAGATGGAACCCCATGGTGGCATATGTGTAGAAGAAGAAGAAGTTGACTCCATGGAGAACATGCAGCAGAGACTGAGAAAGACTGGCTACCTCCAACATACACACCCTGAAACCTACTTTCTACAGCAAGACTCTACTTCCTAAAGATTACAGAATCTCCCAAAATAGCATGGCCAGCTGTGCCATACCTACGCTGGCACCTGTATGACAGAAAGTCGCTATGATGGGAGTAGGCGTCAGGTGGGGGGTAAGAGCTTCTCGGAGCGAGGCCCCCTGCGGATCCCCGGCAATCGGCCCAGTAAAAAAGGCCTGAATTGCCTTATCTTCCTTGATCAACGAGTTCCTTGCCNAATCCTGAGTTGTCCTGTCTTTCGCCCTGGTTCCCCTCGGTTCGTGGGTCCCGTGAGGACCGGTCCGTGGCACAGCTGGAGGTATTCAACACGCAACAGTCACCCATACCCTGTTTCAGAGTTCTATGGGGCTCCCATTAGCCAACCCAAGCCACAATAGCAAAACTGGTGCACCAAACATATGATCAAATAAATTCAGCAATTGAAATGCTTCAAAACCTATCTGGGTCATTATTTTAAAGTAAATGATGAAAATTTAATACTCTTTTTATTTTGAATTTCATAGCAAGGGGTCCTCTGTCTGCTTAACATTTAGTCCCCTAAAGGCTGCCTGAGCAGGAGAAAAGAATTTCTAATCACTCTTGCTGCATCTGACTCTCTCCTACTTAGACCTCTGTCAAGGACAATTCTGCTGAAAAGGAAAACATGCCTGTATTACTGGACTTTGGAATATACTCATATATTAGGAATAGATTCACAAGAAAGGTCTTTTTAATAGGCAGTTTAACCAAGTCCTTCCTAATCAGGGAGATGGCTCAGTGGGTAAACCACTTCTGAGCAAGCATGAAAACCTGAGTTGTGACTGGAACCCATGTAAAAACCAGGCCTAGTGGCACAGATCTACAAGCCTACCTAGGTATGGGTGGGCAGGGAATGGAGACAGGAAGCTCCCCACAGCTCACTGGGAAGGAAATTAGCCAAAACTGTGAGGTGTTGGTTCATTGAGAGAGACCCTATCTCAAAAATAAGGGATAAAACAATTTAAGGAAGGCATTCAAGATCACCCTCTAATCTCTGTATGCATATTGCACAGGTCCAGGCACATGCATCTGTCTATAACACACACAAACACACACACACATATACACACACAGAGACAAACACAGAGACACACACAGAGTCACACACACAGACACACACAGAGACACACAGAGTCACACACACACAGACACACACATACACACAGAGACACACACATGCACACATACACACAAACACACACACATACACACAAACACATATACACATACACACATGCACACACATACACACACATAGACACACACACAAACACACATACACATACACACATACACACACACATACACACACANACACACACACACATATACACACACAGAGACAAACACAGAGACACACACAGAGTCACACACACAGACACACACAGAGACACACAGAGTCACACACACACAGACACACACATACACACAGAGACACACACATGCACACATACACACAAACACACACACATACACACAAACACATATACACATACACACATGCACACACATACACACACATAGACACACACACAAACACACATACACATACACACATACACACACACATACACACACACATACACACAGACACTCATACACACACAGACACACATACACACATATACACACAAACACACAGACACACACATACACACAGAGACACACACATACACACATACACACAAACACACACATACACACAAACACATATACACATACACACATGCACACACATACACATACACACATATACACATACACACATGCACACACATACACATACACACACAGAGACACACACATACACACACAGACACACAGACACACACACATGGGGTGGGAGGAAAATTCACCCAGATCACATGTAGCTGCTCTCTCATGAACCTTAAGAAGGCAGAAGAATGGGTGCACTGCTGTTTCCATTTCAGTGGGAAAAAAAGTTCAGACCCATTCAATCTGCACATCGCTCCCCTTTCATTTAAACCCAGGGCTGACTACAGAAGCCAGGGCTCAGGCACAGCCAAACAAAAGGCTCTACAAAGCAGAGCAGACTAAGGCATTTCTAAATTCCATGGCAGAAGGGGAAGGTTGACATGTTGCTGATGTCTTAGTGAGAAGTGGAAGCTCCAGAGTCGTGTCTGAATAGGGGCCTGTGCCAGGAGAGCTGGCCAAGCCTGCTGGATAAAGACACAATGTAAACAATGACCCTGAGAAATCATGTTGAGTGAGACCAAGGAGTCTCCACATGACTACTCTGGTACAGACTTAAATAGAACATGGAACGGCATAAGATAATGTAGAAGTACTTATTGACTGGAAATAAACTGGCATTGAAATACAAAGCAAGGAGATGCTTAGAGAAAGGTGTCCATATCAAGTGTTTCTAAGAGATTCCTCAATTCTACTGGAAGCTAGACATCAAATCAGACACCCAAATTCATAGAGGATTTGCATGCCTTTATAGTAAGACTGATGAACCAGCTAACATTCTGAATAGTAGAAACATTTCCTGTCCCTATTTTTCTGTTCCACACTGGGGATTGAACCTAGGTCCTCAGCACATGCTAGGTACCACTGAACCATTTGCCATAGGCTCTGCCCTCCACCATTTTTGCCATTATATACAATGGGGTTTTTTTGTTTGTTTTGGTTTGTCTTGTTTTGTTTTTGCTTGTTTTTGTTTGTTTGTTGCCTTTATACATAGCAGCAGGGAACCAGGTAGGGAGGGAATTTTTGCAGATAGACATCTCAGTAAGAGAAACCTAACTGTCAACAATGGTCAGGGCAATGCTATCTCAAGTAGACAAATCATCTCACTTAATTTTTTTCCCCTAATAACATCTGAAGAAAGTTCAGTCCTGTCTAGAAACCCGTGCTTAACCTCAAACTAGTGTAGATCTAGAATGGGGATTGATATTCTAAAGAGAACCTTGTTTCAGTCAGTCTCAGAACAAGCCACAAAAGATGTCTATCCTATGAAGATACACACTGTGCTGGTTGTTTTTGACAACTTGATACAAACATAAACATATCTTGGAAGAGGGAATCTTAACTGAAAAAAAAAAAAAGTCTCTATCCTCCATTGGGTTGGGCTGTAGGCAAGTCTACAGGGTATTGTCTTGATTGATGACTAATGTAGAAAAGCCAAGTTTACTGTGGGTGGTGCCATGCCTAGGGAGGTGGCCCTGACTTATCTAAGAATACAGGCTGAGCAACCTGTGAGGGGCAAGCCTATAAGCAGTATCCTCCATGGCATCTACTTTAGTTCCTGCCTCCAGGTTCCTGCCTTGAGTTTCTGCTCTGGCATCCCTTCCTGATGGACTATACCTAGAAGCTAAGACAAATTCTTTCCTCCCCCCCTTTTTTGGGTCATTGTCTTTGTTATAGCAATAGAAAACAAAGACAATGTCCTTCCAGGTCTCTGGTTTCATCAGCTTGCTAAGATTTGCTGCCAGGCCAAAAACAGCCTCTATCCTCCTAGAACCCACCTCCCTTCACCATCCTTCTATGTCAGAGAACACAGACCTGTGTTGTCTCTAGTAAAGAAGTGCAAGCCATATCAAATTTCAAATTCTCCAATAGCCCTCCTTTAAGACAATAAAATTAAGCAAAATTCACGGAAGAGTACATTTTGTTTAGCCAGCATATTCAAAATACTACCATCTAGCATATAATCAATATAAAAACTATTAAGATTTTCTTCCATGTAATTCTTTTCTTCTATGTCATTGAACTCTGGAGTGTATAATCTGTGGGTGGGGCCCATTTTAACTAAAACTAACCACATGTTGTGTGCTCAGCAGCTACATGTTCCAACCCTGGCTGCTATCATTTGCCCAAGTGTCTCACCTGCTCTTGTGATTTGAACCTGAAATGTCTCCCAGAGGATCCTGTTTCAAATGTGAGGATCCCGGCATGTGGGAGTATTTTGAAGGTTGCGGGGAATTTTTGGATGTGGGACCTAGCCAGCAGAAGGAGGTCACCAGGAGTGGACCTTGGGAAGCGACTCCCACACAGATTCTGGCCATAGTCACTGCCTTCCTGGTCTCTGTAGATGTGAGGGGACTCTGTGACAGAATGATGCTATCTGTGCCTTCCAAATTAAGGACCCTCTGAAGCCATGAGCAAAAATAAACCTTTCTGTTGTTTCTGTTGAGTATTTTGGTCACAGCCATGCAGAAGAAACACACCTGCACATCTAACCTGGTACACAGGAAACTGAGCCAGGAAAATCTGGCCAGGGGCCATAGCCCATTCTTCCCGCAGCCCAGCAAGCTGGTTCTCCTTATCTCAACTCTCCCGATGGAATCATCAGCCTGTGTATTACTAAAACAGCTACTTGAGAGGATGACTTGCTTCTTTGTGTGAATTAGAAAAGACTGTATTTTAAATCAAAGAGCAGTGAGTAGGGAAATGCCAGCCCTCAATGGTGACCTGTTTTTGAACTTCTCAGTGACCTATGAAGGAACCCTCAGCTTGTCTAGGGAATGTGAGTGCCACGCCCCCATCTGGTTAGCCAAGCAGCTGCAGGTCAGTAGAGGAGACTCCAAAGAAAGGGAAGAGATCCAGGTGGGCTCTCAACCTGCTAAGTGCCTGAGACATTTCTTCCAATCAAATCCATGGGGTGTAATAGGATCAGACCCTGCTGTACCAAAGGAGTGACTGCTTAGCATCAGAAATGACTCAAGGGCCACTAGCATTACCACCCAGGGCTTGTGGAATACCTCAATTAGCACTTCTGCTCAAACCTAAAGACAGGAAGCCCCTGGAGGTGTCAGGTACTGCCATCCAGAGAGAAGGGAAGATCTAGGCACAAGCTCCAAGAAAATATGTGCAGAAAATAGAGGCAGTGGGTAACAGGTAGACATTGCCTGGGTGCCCTTGTAATGCCAGGCATACTCTTCAGGGCTAGGCATGCAGGAAAGCAGCAAACGGCTAAGGTAGTCTTGTAAGCAACAACCTACCCTTCAGGATTCTTCAGGCTTTCTGAGGATAGGCCAAGAGCCATCACCTACAGGATGACATTCAACACTGACAAACTCCTGAGACCTGCATAAACCTCGAGTCCACTGACCTACTTATTCACATGTTCCCCAAATGTCCGTTGAACCCCAGGGTCCCAAGCTCTCTACATAAGCACCTCTGCTACCCACAAGTGACTGTGCCTTAGCTGATATTTGAAATTCTGGACCTGGGAGCCCTTCTTTCTCCCTCCCCAGCTTCAGGGTAGCTTCAGGACTTGAGGTATAAACAGCGTTCTGTGGAACCACAGAGTACCGAACAGCCACCTCTTCCAAAGTGGCTGGCCAAGTCTTCACCGTGGGAACATGAACCCCAGGTCCTAAAGGCAAGTGGGACTTTGCCGGCTCCGATGAGAGGCACAGCCCAGGCATGATAAGTTGTAATGCAATAAAGCGGAGAGATGGGTTAGCAAGGTTGGACTCAACTCTAAAGGCCTCGCATGCCGCTCCAGAGCAGTTCAGAGAACGGCCTTGCACCCAGAGACTCCTAGCTAGAGCTGATCTCTCTTGGCACAAGAGAGTTGGGATGTGTCTGGACTCTGCTGTCTTTCACTTCCAAACATCTGATTCCACATTGCCCTGATCTAAACAGGCACACACACATACTCACAAACACACCAAAAACAATTCCCAAATTTGACACACCCAGAACTTCCAGCCAGCTTCCAAATCTGTGAGCTGTTCTTACCAACACCATGAGTGACTTCAATGTTTTTCCACCGACACAGCTGTAGCACTTTTAATGTTTACAATCCTGTGTCACCCTGGGTCTGAGATGTTCTTCCAATTAAACCCTGGTTACACTTCTCTTTCCATGTGCGAAAGAATCCAATTAAAGTTAATGAAAGCAATCAGTCTGCAAGTCTCGGGGTGTTCTGCCCCATTTGTGAATCCAGGTAATAACACCGCTGACCTCATGGAGTGAGGAGGCCCCATAGTTCTCTGTAAATTAGCCAGACCTGAGCCAGCTATGGAAACCTGGAATTTAAGAGGTTGCCCTGTTTGGGGCACTCCCCCACCCCTCAAGCTCAAGATCCCATTAAGCGTTAACTGTGCGAGTCTGCCTCCCACACCAATTCAGACTCATTTGGCTGCCATATGGCTGAGGCTTCGCTGTGCTTCTCTTCCCACAAGCCTGAAGTCCTGAGGCACCATACCCTGATTTTCCAGGGGTACATCATTGCAGTATCCTTGATTTCCTAACAGGCGTCAATGAGGCAGCTCTTGTTCCCAAAGCTCAGCCCCATTAGAGCCCTGACAACCCCTGAGACTGAACTAGCTTTCCTCTGTCTGTGTTCACACAATATTCCCTGTGCAGTCTCAGCACAGTTCTGCTGGAGTTTCATCCAGAGGGCCAGCCCGAAGTCCTCTAGGAGGCTCACATCCCCATTGCAGGGTGGCTTCCTGGGACACATCCCTCACATGGTGTAAAGGTGTCTCAAGTGTCCCCATTCCCATGCATTACCAAAGGGACCTTCTTCCCCATTTCATCCTGTGCCACATTGGTCCCTTGTTGCTCTGTGTTTATCCTGGTGGCTGACTCACTCATAATCACTTCTTGGCAGAACCACAGTTCTTTGACCTCAAAGTGATTGTCCCCATGGTCTCCATTTCCTTATATAACTGCCCTTTCATGTGAGAACTTGACCCTGGCCCCACTGGACTCCAAGGAACGACCCTGTCCCTGGTTCTCAGGGAGCTCCAGCTCTGGTTGGGGAAACAAAGCTGACACTTTGGAACGGTTGGAAAACCGAACAAGGCAGTAAATAATTAGGTGCTACTCAATTACATAATTGATTAATTATAACTAATTGCCACTTAAATGAACTGTTCTAGCCTACATTGATCTTCCTCAGCTCTGACCTCCTCAAGCAGCAGCCATGGTATGAGGCACTGACTTGACCAGTCACACCAGGTCCAGAAACTGCCCTGAGTCCATCTTGGGTAAGTCTTCCCCTCTCAACACTGAGAGCCAGCACAGGCAGTTGGAACTTCATAACCTGAGGACAGATCTTGAGTTCTTGCTCTTCTGTATACCCCCAGCGGGGTCAACCTATTCAAAGCCTAAGATTCTCTGTAATAGGCACTACTGATTAACATCAGAAACTTGAGGCAGTATTCAGGTAATCAATATGTCAAGTGTCACAGGCCTGAAAGTAAAGACTAGAGTCCCACAGTTACAGTCAATTGTGCCACATTACCTTAGCTGCTTAGTGTGTCCCCAGATTGTCTGTGGGATTCCCTGGAAAAAGGGCCTGTACAAGTTCTGTCTCTCCAAATTATCAAGTCACCAGCTACATGTTACTGGTCATAAATTGGCCTGCTGGGGTCAGAGCTGAGGCCTCTGGCTTACAGTTGATGAAAGGCATTCCCTTCTTTCATTCCTTGTTGGCTGGGTGGTGGAAAGGAAAAAGGCTGCCCGCTCACCTAAGTCTACAGCATTCAGGCTCTGCACTAGGCTCTGAGCCACTTGAGAGGCTCCTACTCATCACTGCTTTATTTTCATAATGCGTCCCCCTCTCTCTCTGATAAAGAATCTTATAGTTCTGACTATCCTTAAACTCACTAGGAGGACCAAGCTGTCCTCGAACTCACAGATGTATGCGCAGCACCATATCCATCTTCTTTTCTTGCTGTCTTTCACACTGCCGTTTTTCTCCACTAACCTCTGCTGAGAAGAACACCAGTCACACAGAATTAGGGCCTGCCCATATGACCCCACTTCACATTAATTATCTTTGCAAAGGCTTCATCTCCAAACATAGTTACATTCTGACATCCTGGGGATCAGAACCTCAATATACAAATTTGAGGAGAAGCACAGTTCGGTCTCTTAACAACAGATAGTCCAAGTGTTGAATGAATGTGTTGGATGCAAGGATGGGAAGATGGATGGACGGGTCTATAGCAGATGAGAAAGTGCACTAGATAGGGTGTTCCTGGGGACAGAGAAGGAAGCAGGGTGAACAGGTTGAATGGATTGAATGAAGTTCAGCTAGTCTGGGACCCTTCATATTTGCCATTCTCTTTCCTTTATCCTTAGGAAATGCCTAGTTTTAAGAAGAGAATTCACTTTATTCCTTTATAGGTCAAGGGCAAAGATACCAAGCGGTTTACACAAGGCAATGACAATGGAATTGACATCTGAGACAAGCACGCACAAAGAATGTTATTGCCCGCACTGCTCCTTGGAAATAGCCCCGTTCTCTTTGGAGGAAAGAACTGAAAAGCCAGGTAAGCACTGGGTGTCACAGGGGTGTCACATAAGTGAGAAGCCTACAGGTGAGAGTCCCCCACAGACCTGTTTCCCTTATGCCACCAGGAAATTCTCTCTGACTCAATATGTAAGAGCTGACTTTGTAAATAACCAGCATCAGAAATGGAGACAAAGGCCCTGGAATTGGGCCTCTTTCCTCTTCATGTTCAGCTAAATCATTCCTGTGGCTGAACGGGCCACAC
>LOEQ01001993.1:39487-55177 GCA_001685075.1 Bramus lutescens | reverse complement strand
GAGAGGCCGTAATTACGGTGGGGCTGAGAAAGCGCTCAGGGTCAGCAAAACAAAGAGGAGGAAATTGCTGCGCAGATTGGCTCAAATATCAGACTCAACGAAGAAGAAAACACAATTTGTTCATTTGGAAAATGACTCCAGTGACGTGCGTGCCCCGTATGTAGTTGGAATTCAGAGCATAACAGCGTGAAGGCCCCACAGGGCAGGGGTTCCTCTGGAGAGAAAAGGCTGCACGCTGTTATTAGGCCAGAGGCCATTTTGGTGGGTTGAGCAATGGGCAGCAGATTGGACCCTCTGTCGCACAGGCAACTTGCTGCATTTGTGAGCCGCCAGTCAGCCAAGCTCTGAGAGGTCGACAGCCCTCTCTAGGGGCAGTGTCTCTGCAGTGTTTGAAGAATAGGTAACCTTGTATACACAGCACAATGATGCAGATGGCAAGGCATGAGACCCTAAAAAGGGGAGCTGCAGAGGCACAGGAACAGGCACATAGCTCACCTACAGCTACCAATCATCCTGGGGATGCTTTCTATACCCTTTCTCTCCATTTCCTCATTCAAACCATAGAACATGAAAGCATGCAATGACTTGGCACAGAGAGACAGCATCAGGGAAGCATAGTTAGAAAGGGTTGGAAGCTATGAGCCATCATCACAGGAGACTGCTCTGGTCATTTACCTAAGCTGCCCCAAGTTCGTACATAAGGCCCTAGCTAACACTAAACATCCAAAGCATCCCCAATTGAATAACAGCTCAAGCACATATCCTAATTGTTAGGAACATTTAAGGGCATGTGTCCCTCTTCGGTGGCGTTTCGCCATGACACTTTTGAGGGGTCCCAACCTCTGTCTATAAAAGACACTGTAGCTCAAAGGCCATTGTACAATGCTAGAGAGTCTTTTCTTTTGGAATTATGAATACATGGATAATGCATGGATATAAAGATGACACCGAGCCCTGTGAGTCACACTAAGCACAATGTAAGTGTCATCCGGGTCTATGAGTCCACGGAACAAGCCAACAAAGTTTGTCCGAGTTCCCACTTGAGCCCCACTCCCAACTTCTCACATCCCAAGGACCTGTAAATTTAAGTACAGTCACCAAATATCGTTATAGTCTCTGTCCTCATATCCTGCCTGGGCTCTAGCTTAATGGACACTGAGACACAGAGATGAGTAGCTATTTCCAAAGTTTGCCTGGAGTTCTTGTTATCACCAAGGGCTGGCAACAGACAGCAAATAAGGGATGATTTTATGAATGAAGTGATCAAAGTCGGGACTTGAAGAATTAAGGATGTTTTAGGTCTGTGAGGAGGTTGCAGCAAGCCAGAGAAGCAGAGCGTAGTAGCATTGATGTATAAAACCCAGACAACCATGACTATGCAGAGAGGGCAGAGAGGCCCATGGGAGCCAAGCCCCCAACACATCTTGAAGGTCCTGGATGCTTGGCACTCACTCTCCTTCTCCCTTGGATCCCGCCATCTGCATTAGTCCATGTAATGACATTGCCTGCAATTTAATTGACTCTTAAATATAATACTGCTATTGTGGACAGTTTAGTCTTAGCTAATTAAGTCTTTGAAAATTGAAATAAAGAGCAAAGATGGAAATGCTTGCAATGGTTCAGTGAAATGGAATGACCTCATAATCTCCACGAACCCAAGCCCTGCTCGGTCACCTCCCAGGAGGTTCTGGCTAGATGGTTCAGGGAGTAGGTGAGCTGCTCTTAATCCTGCCTGGGGAAGCTTGCTCAGACCTGTTTCAGACATCCCACATTCTTTTCTCCTTCATGCAACTTTACAGTGTCCATTGCTTCATTCTTACACAAGAACTGTTTTGTGGTTTAATGCTCTTTCAAGTTCTACACTGTATTCAGGTTCTCCCAGTCATGCCCGTGCAAGGGCATCCCACGACGTCAAAGTTAGATGAAGTATTTCTTTAGGCAACCTGGAGAAAGCACTAGACCATAGGTAATACCTACCATGTTCAAGATAGAAAAAAAATAGGAAGGATTCTTTGTAATCCAAGCAGCTATTTAAATTATAAACAGTAAATACTCATGAAATTATACCAACTAACCGTACTACCAGCAGTCAATTGCTGTAGAATAAACATGCTTATTTCCAGGGTGTTCTAATATATTCAAAGACATGGAGAATGGCACCGGAAGAATTTATCACTGACATTTGCTAAATTAGATATTCTCGAGGTTTGCCTGTATAGATGACAACATTTTTAGCACTTCAAGGTCCTTGGAAGAAAAAGTCTGCATAAAAATTCAGGGAGGTATTGTTATCATCAACCCTTGAAAATTGACTGTGATTGTTACAGCAGTTTTAAAATCAAAGAGACCTAAAAGGAAGGGGAAAATTATACATGTACTCTAGGTTTGAATTTTTATATATGAGATTTAAAACATAATATTGTGAGGCTTATTTCAGGTAAATTTGTTTTCACCAGTTGTCTCTTCTGAGCCAAATTCAATGCATAGATTAGCAGACCCAAAGGCAAAATAATCTCCATCAACAACCCGCCAATTAACCAGGGCATCATGTTTGACAGTTTGGCTCTCAACCTGTTCAACCATGCAATCCACTTTGGCCGCTGTCCTAATTAATGACTAATCTATAAAAGGGGGATAATAATACATACCTCACACATGCCACATGTGTAATTACAAGGATTGAACCAGATCACACACATAGTACCTGGCATGGTGGGTGCTTGATAAATGTTTGGAGTTTCTGTTTCTCTTATTCCTAGATAGATGATATATGCTCATTTATCCTTACTCTTGCGTTGCCAAGCTACTGGGAAATAAATGATAACAAATGCATAGGATTCTTTCATATGATAATATTTCCTTATATGGACATTATTTAAAGGAATCAGAGGTGAGATCCCAGGTACTAACTTAATCCTCTGGATGGCAGCCCCCTTTTCACAACAGATTAAACTTCCCTGTCACTATGGCCCACCTCTACCCCAGAAGACAATCAAAACTCAAAGTCAAGGAAGGACTGAGAAGCATATAACTTTAGAAGTTTTCCCTGGAAACACTGGTACTCCTGAATCCTCACTTCTTCCACTATGGTTAGATTTCCAATATCTGCTTTAAGGATAATAGAACAATCACGTGACCAACTACATCATTCTTCAGTATAAACTCAAAGGAATCAAGAGTTACTTTCACATCCACGTATATTCTGGCACTACTAAGAACAGTCAGTTTAGTTGGGCTGTAGCAGTGCATGTTTTTAATCCCAGCACTTGGGAGGCAGAGGCAGGTGGATCTCTGTGAGTTCAAGGCCAGTCTGCTCTATAGAGCTAGTTCCAGCACAGCCTCCAAAGCTACACAGAGAAACACTATCTCAAACAAACAAACAAACAAAAAAGACAGTTTATAGAATCAATCTAGGTGCCTGTGATGGTCTTCACTGCCAGCTGGATAGGATTTAGAACATGTGTCTGGATGTGCTCATGAGGGAGTTTCTAGAAAGGTTTGATTGACAGAGAAGACCCATTCAGTGAGGGCAGCACCATCCCATGGGCTGGGATACCAGACTGAATGAACAGAAGAAAGTGAGCTGGCTGTTTACCAGGATTCTTTGCCTCTGCCTTCTGACTATAGCATAAAATGTGCCTTGCTGCCTTACATGCTAACTCTCTACCTTCACTGCTGCCATGATAAACTGTATGTACACTTTTTTAAACTATAAGTAAAAACAAACCCTTTCTCCTTAAATTCTTCTTGTTGGGTATGAGGGCACAGCAACAGAATAAAATCAGTGCTCATGAGTGTGCACATAAAGAAGACTAAGATTTGGTCATTTGAATAAAAATGGATGGAGTTGGAGAAACACCAATGTAAGTGAAATAACCCAGACTCAGCCAGACAACTAGCATGTTTTGTTTCATGAGCAGAGTCTAGAATTAAAAAAAACATGAAATAGAATAAAAAAAGACATGAAAGTTGCATATAGAGTATTGGGAAAGATAAAGAAGACGGCAAGTGGAAAAGATAGAACAAGGAATATTATCTACATCTATCATAAAGAAACTTCTCATCTTGTATGAAAAATATTCGCTACCTAATTTAGTGATTGATGTTGCACTTTCCTCTACAAAGAGCAGCACACTTAGGATTCCTGGATTATCTGCTCCCCAGGCTTTCTCTCCTCTCCTTTCTCTGATAATCTCTCAGATATATCTCTCCTTCTATAAATTCTATTTACTAAAACCATACAACTTGTAATTAAACCAGCAGCAAGCTCCGGAATTCACAGTCAATGCATTTATTTGAGCAAAGGTCATGGGCTTACATTTGTTTAAAACCTTCCCTAGGCATGGTCATGGACAGTTTTCTTTAGATGGAACAGTGCCATACGACCCAAAGAAAATAAGGATTGGGTTGTGTTGCCATCCAACAAGCCCTGATTTGGACTCTGGGCATTATGTTGATGGCTCAAGTTAACCCAGTTTTTTGAAAGAGAAGACTTAGGCTCAGCTTCTTCATTCAGACACAGGTGGCCTTTCCTCACATATCAACACAAATGAAGCTAAGCAAGAAAGGTGCAGTTCTAGCTAATGATGCAACCCTGCAATGTCCTACATTAGCTGGTTGGTAGAACAAACTAATTTGCAAACCTGTCATTAACCATCAATTAAAAACTTCACTCTTGGTCTTGTTTTATGGACTTTTCCCCTACATTTTGCTATATACATATGCAGGTGCAGACATATATGCATACCAAGTTATATTAACTAGTCCTTTATAGACACATAGAATAAGATTACTTATCATTTTTCAGCATATTTAACATTCTATATAAAGCATAGACATGGCCTCAAAATGACTTGGAATGAGACATATCAGAATGTGACCATATCCATCAAAGACCCATTTCCAGTACCATAGAAGAACACTAGAGAATTTGAATCACAAGTTAATGTTCTGATCTGTGGGTAATTCCTAACCACAATTTAAGTTTAACCAACCCCATAACTTCCTTGGCTTCCTTCAGCAGAGGACCCACAATGCATAAAAGTAAAGTGTCTCATCCTGATTTTTCTCCTCTAGGGTATCCTTTTATGTGAGGAGACATTACATGCTCAGACCCATGAAAAGAAATTAGATTTCTCTGATTGTTTTTGTGGGTTGAGGCCATCTATGCATCCTGGGAGGCCAAGTTCTCTCCTAGCATAAACTTGGGCCCTGGCTGTGTTTACTGCAGCTGGTTGTCTTTGACCCCATCATCTTTCATGCAGTACTGTCCCACAGATTGACCAGGCATGGAATATAAAATTTTCTATGTGTTATGCATGCCCAGACCATAGTGGGCTTTTATGAACTTCTACTTATAAAGCAGGCCTTCCATTAGACAACTAATCACAAATAACAGACACCACTCACCACCTACCTCTCCCTGGGGTTCTCAGCCTATCACACTAAAGCAGCAACATGCTATGACGCCCTCTCCATTGGAAATTGTTAACTGACCCTCCCATGAACCATCAACAGAAAAATCAGTTTCTCAGGTGAGGTTTGTGAGTCACAAGCCTTTTTCCCGAGGGTCCCTTTGAGGGTCACTCTAGCAAACACTCCTTGGTTTACACCAGGGAGAATCCCAGGAGTCCACTGTGGTCCTACTGTCTAGACTGCACCCTGGTTGTCTTCTACCACAATGCTAATGCCAATCACTTATCTTGTCAATATGTACTCAGAACTCTAATGCACCAAACTGATTTTCAGCACTAACTCTTTTTCTGTTCTCTCTGACTTCCCACATTAATAAACAGCCCACATTAGAATTATATGTTTTAACTATTTTGTAAACACATGACTTTGCTGTGGCCTTTCAAATATAAGCTGGTGCAATAAACATGAGTAACTTTCTGCTTTTCAAAGCCCTCTGCATTATACACAATACCCACTGACATCATCTCATCTGATCAAGTAAGTAAGCATGAGGATCATATGCTTAGTGGGTAAGACATAAAAAGGAGAGAGAAAGCAGATGAACAGAAGAAACCTACAGGTATTAAGAAAAAGATCTAAAAACATGGATGGAGCTTCACAAAAACATATTTTTTATTTGGGTAACTTTGAGGTTGAAGAGACTCAGGTCACTTCCCCAGATATCTCTTTGGGAGCTCAAGGTTTCAAAGATGACCTATGTGTGGGTATAAGGGTAAGAACATAGAGGCTAAATGAATTTAGGAGAACAACAGAATTGGATTCTCCCTGTGGTTTAGTCGACCACAGACTTGGAGCCCAGTTAAAAGTACCAGGCATGAGTTCTATTGTGTGGAACAGGCTTTAAATTCAAACAGAAAGTGGGTGGTTACTCCCATAATGTTCATACCACTACTGCACTAGTAAGCAACTCTTGATCAGTAGTAGGTCAGTTATTATTGTAGCTTCCAACCTTAACTACCAAGTAAGATAGTTCATTACCTTTCTCTTCTAGTAGCATACATAGAGAGCCTTCTAGCACTATGAAAGCTAGCCAGAAGCCAATGCAATAAACTTGAGTAACCCTCTTCCAGGTAGGTATGAGTTTGAATTTACCATGTCCTATAACTCATAACTTTTATGCCTTCAGTAGTAGTAAGTAGTAGAGTATTAGAACCAAGTTATAAAGGTTAACTAAAAGCAATAACAATAGCCTACAGTGTTTGGTGAGGGTCATGAAAAGAGGTAACATATACCTTGCACAGGGATTTCTTTATTGGATGAACTATAGTATCTAGGAGAAGCCTTATCTCTGTCACAGCTTTGATTCCTCTTGAACTCATTTTATACATATACTATGTATATTTTAGGAAGTTTCTGTTGTAGTATTTCCATATGGCTTTTTCAAGTGTTTTTAGTTTCAGCAATCCTTTCTCAAACTCCCTCTACTACCCAGCCTACCCACTCCCACCCCATTTAACCCTTCCTGTTCCATTATTCCCCACTCATATCACCCATTAGGGCATCTTTCAACCCTCATCTGAAAAGACTGTTTCTGAAATAAATGGAGATTAATAGAGAGACACAAGTCTGATGAGTGTTCAGGGAATAAAAGACTGTGGAGTGCTTATACCCTCTGCCCCTAAGGCTCAAGAGTCATTGCAGAATAGGAAGTAGAATTATAAGAACCAGAGAGAGTAGCATCTGCAACTGAACTTTAGCCATGTTTGACAGGGCCATTGCACACAGGAACTCAGAGAGACTGTGGCTGCATGTTCAAGACCTGCACAAGATCAAATCATCTGAAGTAGATGACTGGGTATCTATGCACACACATGCAGCACTAAATGGACTCAGTGGGTTTAAAAACATAGCACATGACGTTGGGAGAAAAAAGTGGTGGGACATAGAGAAGAAAATGGAGGGTAGAGGTTGAGTATGGGTTTGGTCAAAACCTACCATATACGTGCATAAGTTCTCAAACAAAAAGTGTTTAAGAAACTCAAGGCCGAGTACCGATCTGAAGCAGAATAATCTCAAACCTCTTCTAAGGTATGACCTTGTGGTTTAGGGTTGTTAAAACTGCAGTTTTCAAACTGTAAAACTCCCAGAGATTCCAAAGATCCCAAAGATCCCCCAAAATCCTACAGTTCTTCTAAGAAGGCAAGACAGAACAAAGATCTTCTATTGAGGTAGACAATGGAGATTTATCACAGAGCTAGAATCCAAGGCAATCTCTTCTGTCTGTGGCCATACCTACCCAATAGATTGCTTATCCATCAGTGTTGGTGGAGGCTGCTCATTCACTTCTTTTGGCCAATGGCTTAACAGAATATAGCCAGGTTAGAAGAGATATATAGAGAGAAAGTAGGCTGAGTCAGGGAGAAGCCATAGAGCCATCCTCAGGTGATATGTGCCTTCTTAGGAGCCTTTAGAAAATTTTCCAATAGGCCACGACCTCATGGTAATGCACAGATTAATGGAGATGGGTTAGTTTAGGAAATAAGAGCTAGCTAAAAATACTCTTAAGCTATTGACCAAACAGNTAAGTTCTCAAACAAAAAGTGTTTAAGAAACTCAAGGCCGAGTACCGATCTGAAGCAGAATAATCTCAAACCTCTTCTAAGGTATGACCTTGTGGTTTAGGGTTGTTAAMACTGCAGTTTTCAAACTGTAAAACTCCCAGAGATTCCAAAGATCCCAAAGATCCCCCAAAATCCTACAGTTCTTCTAAGAAGGCAAGACAGAACAAAGATCTTCTATTGAGGTAGACAATGGAGATTTATCACAGAGCTAGAATCCAAGGCAATCTCTTCTGTCTGTGGCCATACCTACCCAATAGATTGCTTATCCATCAGTGTTGGTGGAGGCTGCTCATTCACTTCTTTTGGCCAATGGCTTAACAGAATATAGCCAGGTTAGAAGAGATATATAGAGAGAAAGTAGGCTGAGTCAGGGAGAAGCCATAGAGCCATCCTCAGGTGATATGTGCCTTCTTAGGAGCCTTTAGAAAATTTTCCAATAGGCCACGACCTCATGGTAATGCACAGATTAATGGAGATGGGTTAGTTTAGGAAATAAGAGCTAGCTAAAAATACTCTTAAGCTATTGACCAAACAGTATTTCAAATAATAGAGTTTCTGAGTAATTATTACAGGCTTGAGTGGCTGGGAACGAACTAACAGCCTCTGCCAAAACATCAGACTGGTAAGAGCTCATGGGTATGGAGGACGAAGACATCTCCTTACATGTATAATATCAGCATAGGTTATGATATCCAAACTCTCACCTATTAACCCTAACTGTGCCAGGGCTGTGTGTCATAATAACATCTTCCCTCATCCACATGCATATGTTGTTTAGAAAGCTGGAATAAGGTTCTACATTTGTGTATCCTTTTTCATAGTGGTCTCTATGTCGCAATATTCTTCCACATTTCTACAGCTCCAACGCCACACTGATTTCACCCTTACTTTCACAATCTTATCTTTGTGCTCTGTGTAGTGGTCATAGTATCCTGAATTTATAAACAAAAAAAAGTGACAAATGAATCATTTCACTGGGAAAGAGCTAGTTCAGCCACAAGTGGAAGCCATGACCTGATTGTTAGGCAGAGGCTAAGCTGTTGAAGAGTCTATAGATCAGAGAGTGCCTCAGGAAGCTAGAGCTAACCATGACAACTCAAAGATCCAAAGGTGACTCCATCCTTGAAGGAGAGAGACACAGTATCTGGGTCACAGACACCTGTCAGGTGAGGATGTTTTATCAGATTGAATAGGACTAGATAAATGCCTCTGCTGTGGGACAATGGTCTTGTACTTTGTAAAGTTTGTCATTTGTATTTTAATAAAATGCTGATTGGCCAGTAGCCAGGCAGGAAGTATAGGCAGGGCAACCAGGCATGAAGTAGAGGTGGTGTGATCAGGCAGAAAATAGAGGCAGGGCAGCAAGAACAGGAGAATTCTGGGAAGAGGAAAGCTCAGTCTGTGATTGCTACCCAGATGCAGAGTAAGCAAGATGAGAATGCCTCATTGATAAAGGTACCAAGCCATGTGGATAACAGACAAGAATAATAGACCAACTTAAGGTGTAAGAATTAGTTAATAAGAAGCCTAAAGCTAATATGCCAACCAGTTTATAATTAATGTAGACCTCTGTGTGTTTCTTTGGGACTGAATGGCTGCGGTACTGGGTGGGACAGAAACTACTGACAACAAATGGCACCAATGTAGACAGCTAAATCCACGTAAAACCTGAGAGAGCTTGGGAAATAATTCTACTAGAATCAAAAAGAACAGAATTAAACATGGCTTCTTGGTAGCAGCATTTTCTCAGGTGGGCACTGTTAGCTAGAGACAAGCACTTCTCATTTTAAAAAGACTTCCTGATTCAGCTTTAGCTGCAAAACCCTGCAGCTTTTTTAAGAGGCCCCACCACCAAACACTTAAATGGTATTGATAAATAGCCAACAGCATGCTTCTTGGTGGTGGTAGGGACCTTGAAACTCCATTGATTAGTGGCAATATACTTGGCACCAACTGGTACCTCAGCCATGAGGCTAGACTCTCAGTAAGCTAAGGAATGGGCTGGATCCAGTCATCAAAGCCACAGCTTTAATCCTAGCCATATTGCTTAGCAAATTAAAGACTCATGTGATCAGAAAAAGAGAGCTACAGTAAAGATTGTTTCAGATGAAAAAGCCTCTAAACAATTTACAATGTGTTTAAAAATATATGTAGGCTTGGGAGAGAAAAGAAAAAGAATAAAGTCTTTAAAATAAAAAAAAATAAAGAGAATAGTTGTGTGTGGTGGCACACACCTTATATACCAACACTTGGGAGGCAGAGGCAGGAGATCTCTATGAGATCAAGGACAACCTGGTCTACAGAGTGAGTTCCAGTACAGACAAAGATACACAGTGAAACCTTGTCTCAAAAAACCAAAACTTAAAAATAGAAAGAAAAAAATCAGAGTTTAAAATAAAGCCACATAAAGATGGAAAATACACAGAGAGTCTGGATACTATATATTATTGTGTTCTTTGAATTGTATGAATGCTGAGGAAGGAACAACAGCTGCTAAAAAGACATTTGATTAGAAACACTGCTGGAATATTACAACATGTATATTTGAAAAATGCTTTGACTTCAAAATTCAAGTCAAAAGAAATGTTACTTTGAGAGAAGAGGTTTTGCTTTTGTTTACACAGGAAATTAGGGTCTGTGGGTTCATTCTAGGTTAAGAAAAATCAGGTTTGATCAAGAAAGACCCCCTGAGAAATCTCTAATAGGAGCGAATAGCTCAGATGTCTGAGTACTACATTCAGAACAGACTCAAGACTGCTGCCTGAGATGATCAAGCCTCACAGGATACTCCAGCCAAGACTTGAACATAATCCTAAATTTTCTTTAGGTCCCCATAAGATTATCAGTGCCCCCCCATCAGCAGAAAGTAGCATAGAAAACTATGCCCACATTCCCAAAAAATGGACTATGGATATTTTTCTTTGTTTAGAGTATTGGTTACAAGTTGTTATGGATAATGGTCAGGAAGAAAGCTAAACAAGGGAGATTAGATTCAGAATTCTTGTTTTGAAAAAAAGAGGTGAAGTGCTGTGGGACAATGGTCTTGTACTTTGTAAAGAAGAAGCCTGATCTAATAGGCCAAGAAGTTTATAATTTTTGTAGACCTTTGTGTCTTTCTTATGGACCGAACAGCTGTGGGATTGGGCAAGACAGAAACTATTGTCAACACGCCTCAGCTCTAAACCCCTGGTTTCCAAATAATTGTGGGTAATAACTTATTCTAGAAACATTGTTCAGAGAAGGGCTTGCTTTGGCCTGGGTGTTAGAACAAAGTACTCTAGGCACCATATAGGAGCTTACCACTCTACATGCCCAATCTGAACCCCGTTTATCCAGCAGGCTTACACAGGCACAATTAGTATTACTTTTGCTATCTATTTTTTATTTATGATATAAAATGAGCTTCATTATGACACTTTCAAACTTGTATATCACTATTCATATTTAGCCTCACTTGTCTTCTCTCACCCCCTCCCACTGAACTCCTTCCTTCTACTGGTCTTCTTCCTCATTCCCTTTGATTTACACACACAAATGAATTAAAGAATGAATGAATGAACAAAATTCAAAAAAAAGTTAGCAACATGAATGAGAAAGCCATCAAGGAAATTGTGATATTTGAAAATTAAAAACAACAACAACAGAAGTCTTGTTGGAAAAACTCAATAAATGAAATTAAACACAATAACACAATGGCATGTATCAACAATGGACCATATCAAACAATGTTAGCCACAGATTTCCAGGACACTAGAAAATTATTAAGAGATTGAAGCTAAGAATCTGTGGTGTAAATGGTACCTAGACTGAAACCCAAGGTCTTATAAAACCTATTTAATGAGATAAGAGCAGAAATTTTTTCCAAAGTCTAATAAATAAAAGGACCAGAAAATCTATAGGAAATAGATAATAGGCACATGTGACTCATCAAAATTAAAGCAGTGGGAGAATAGACAGCCTAGACAGAGTTATAATGAACAATAAAATTTAAAAACTTACACATACAACTAATGAGCAATAAGCAATAAAAATTCTCCCAATAAATCAAAGCCCAGGGTGATATGGACTCAATGCCAAATTCCTCTGAGCCCCTAAGGAAGAACCAAAACTATGCTGCTCAAACTTTTCATAAAATAGGGAAGGAACACTAACTCATTCCATGATGCCAGTATTTCTATGATATCAAAACTTGATAATAATACAACAGCAACAAAGAAAACTCTGACAAGCAGAGATAGAAAATTCTCATAAATTCTTGCGAATACAGTAACATGTTAAAAATGTTTAAAAAAAATACCATACTCCACAATCAAGTTGGCTTCATTCGAGGAATGAAACAATTATTCTACATACACAAATCAATATAGTATAAAATACAGCACATAGGAAGAAGCAAGGACAGAAGTCACGTGATCAGGTCAATAGATACTGAAAATGTCTTTGCCAAATTTCTACATTTCTCCACGACAAAAAAAAAGTCTTGAAGACACTAGGAATTATAGAAAGTCACATAAACATAATAAAGACTATATACAATAAACGTCAAGCCAACATATGTTAAAATTGAGAAAAACCAAAAGCATTTCCTCTAAAACCAGGAACAAAAGAAAGGTATCTATTCTCCCTGTCCTCATTCAACAATTTGAAGTCTTAGCCAGAGTAATAAGGTAGGAGGTGGAAAAAAGACAGATACAAATAGGAAAAGAAGTCAAATCAACCCTGCTTACAAAATCTATACTTGAAATGCCCCAAAGACTCTAAGATCTGATGAATGTGCTCAACAAAGTAGGTGGATACAAAATCAAAAGGAAATAAATAGCAGCTTTTCTATATACTAAAAATGAACATGCTGAGAAAGAAATCAGAAAAACAATCCCCCTCACAATAGCTTCAAACTATTCCTACGAATAAACCTAAACAGGGATACTAAAGATCTCTACAGTAGAAATTTGAAAACACTGAAGAGAGAAATTGAAATAAACACTAGTAGGTGGAAAAACCATCTCACATTTATCTATCAACAAAAGTAATATTGTCAAACTAGTTACATGGTCACAGTGACCTACAGATTCAACGCAATGTACATCAAAATCCCAAAGGCATTCTTGCAGAACTGGGAAAACAATCTACAGATTCACATGAAAGCAAAAGCACCAACCAGCCTAAGCAGTTCCTAAGAGAAAGAGCAATACTGGTGATACCACCGTGCCCGATTTCAGATGACACTAGAGGACAGCATGGCACAAGCCTGAACAGTTGTGAACCATTGTGGTAGACCAGAAGACCTTGAAATACACCCACACTGATGCAGCCAGCTGTATCTGTTTTTGCGGTTTATATGGGTACCAAAAAGATACATTGAACGAAAAGAGAGAGCTTCTGCAATAAATGTTACTGGAAACCTGAATAGCCACCTCAGTGTGAAACCTGAAACTCTACTGGAGGAAACCATGGGGATGAAGGGGCAAGAACTTTCTGGAAAGAACTCCAGTGATGAGGAAAATCTGAAGCATTGACTTGTGTGAGATCCAAAGAGTCTGGGCAGCTTAGTAAACAATTGCCAGAATGAAGAGGCCACCTGAGGAAAGGGGCAAGTGTTACCAGCTGTACATCTAGCAGGGGATTAATGTCGACAGTATATAAAGAACTCAGAAACCTGATCACCAATATAAACCACCCAATTAATAAAGAGACAGATCGATTAAAAAGACAGTTCTCAAATAAAAAATATAATTTTCCAAATAAACAGAAATATGAAAACAGATGTCCACTATCTTTAGCAATCAGAGAAATGCAAATAAAAACATTGAAATTATATCTCACTTCAGTCAGAATGGCTACCATCAATAAATCAATAAACATTCTCATGAGAATGTTCAAGAAAAGGAACCTTATTCACTGCTAATGGTAATGTAAACAGTTAGAGTGGAAATCAATCTGGGTAGTTCTCAAAACAAAAAACTAAGGATATAAGTACTGCTCTGTGTTGTAGCTATACTACTCCTGGGCATGTATTGGGAGGAATGTAAGTAAACAAATTACAGAGAAACATGCACATCCCTTTTTATTGGGGTACCACTTATAGAGGTCAAAATATTAACCCAACCTATATGCCCATTGATAGATAGCAGATGAATGAACAAAGTGTGATAAATACATGCAATCATGTCTTACTTAGTCATAAACAAGAACGAAATTATTCAATTTGCAAGGAATTTTAGAGAACTAAAAATCTTCCTGTTAGGCATGATAAACCTGACTCAGAAAGATAATTATCTTTTTACTTTCATATATGGAATCTAGACTTTGTGTGTATGTGTTTGTGTGTGTGTGTGTGTGTGTGTATGGAACACAAAAAAGATCAATCTCAGATAATTATCACCTTTTTTCTTTCATATATGGAATCTAGGTTTATAAATATTTATGTGTATATGAATATGTGCATATGAGATATATATACATATATATATGGAACTGTGTATGAGAGAGAGGGAAAAGGAGAGAGACCAGACTCAATTATCACCTTTTTCTTTCATATATGGAATCTTGATTTATGTATATTTAAAAAAAGGGAGCCGTGAGTGTGGAGGGTGTGGGGGGGGGTGTAAAAGAATTTTTTATCCAAGTTCTAACTTTTAAAATGACTTCTTCTAGTTCTGATCTCCAAGTCTGAAAAGCGTGGAAGGGAGTCGGTTTACATTAGTGTCTTTTATGCTGCGTCCCGGACTGGTCAGTGAAAGGCTGACAGTGTTCTTACTATAGTGGTTCCCTTCTTCACACACCACGATCCTCTACTAACCACTAACTAACCACAAACTACAGGCCAGGCAAGATTGGCATTGCTCCAGAGGCTCCCCAGCTTATTAGCCAGGGGCTGGCTAATATCTATAACAAAGGGTGTATCCCCCCAAGTGCATTAGGAAATAGAGGAATAAAGCAAATCGCTGAGTTATGCTGACCAGTCTCAGTTCTTTCAAATTCTACAGATTATTAAATACCTTGTGGGGGGAGTGGTGGAGGGAACAGGCTACAGAAAGTGGGTGCTCCCCAAGAGCTGAGTTTTAGTGTTTGAGAGTGGCATGTGGTAAACTGAGGTCTCAAAAATTTGGGTCACACGTACCTTGAGTTCAGAATTTTCAGTTTTCATACTTGTCCTTAAAGGATGGTATCTGATTCTCATCACCGAGGGTGGGGTTTCTACCTGCTATGGTCTTTAATGTCATAGTATGTCCATTCACCCACAGCCAATTCCCATCCGGGAACTGCATCAAGTCTCCCACAGGCCTGCCTGTCCCCCTTGTTCTGAGGCCATAAACAGTCTCCCTGTCAGAACGATCCCCACAACCACAGCCCTCTGAGACATAAGAGGTGACAAAACTGACCTCCTCTCCAATGCTGACCCATGTCACACTCTCACCAAGTCCCCTAGCCATACCTGGGTTATGTGAACTGTGGGTTCACCCTGTGAAATTGCCAGTCTCTCTTCACTAGCATTGTGTGAATTGTCTTCATGGAGCCTCTGCAGCTGGAGCTGGTGCAGCCCCATCCTTCACGCTGTGTTGCCTTTGTTTCCCTGATGTAGGAGGGTCATCTGTCTGTGTATTACTTTCATTGGTTAATAAAGAACCTGCCTTGGCCTTTTGATAGGCCAGCC
>LOEQ01001993.1:1170-39387 GCA_001685075.1 Bramus lutescens | reverse complement strand
AATGGGCCAGGCAGTGCTTAAATGAATACAATTTGTGTGTTATTATTTCTGGGGCTATGCTAGCCATGCGGGAGCCGGGCGGGACAAAAAGCAGGCCTGCTCTCCCATTCACTACATTTCCCTGCACTTTTCAACCATCCCATCACCTCCTTTGTGGCTTCTCATACGCTTTCAGTCTCTGTCTTTTTGGAGTAGAGATCGCCATATTTTTTAGCCTGCATCACATGGAGATCACTTCCAATCTGCCACCTTGTGCCAGACATCAGGTTTTTTTGTCTTCACCACTGAATAAATCTCTGTGTATAAAGACATCATCAAGTTGGGGAGACACAGTTGAATACCAGTGACCACATCCAACCACATGGCATCAGAAAGCCCTACTCAAAGAGAAAAATGGCATCACCTCTCTTTTTCCCCAACATATGACAATCCATAGATATAATGTAACTTAATTAAAATGTGACTATCATTCCCCAGAGGTGGTTATCTCACTTGTTCATTACTTAATCCTTAGCTATATAAAACTGATAAAGTTCCCTTTGCCAAAGGATGTTATAGTTGATATCTTTGACCATAATGATTTAAAGGTGGAGGCAAGAGACCAAAAAATAAAGGCCAGCCTTCAATAAATAGCAAATTTAGGGCCAGCCCAGGCTGCAAAAAGCCCTACCTTGAAAATAAGTAAACAAATAACTCCTGTGCTTGTGCAAGTAACCCAAATTAAATTCAGTAAGTCATTTAAAAAAAAGAACATGAAATTAGAAGGAGGGCTTGGAAGGAAGAAGGGCTTCAAAAAGAAACAATGAATGACGTCTCTAAAGGCAATCTAGAATTCTATAATTCAAGTATCCATTGGAAATGAAAACAAAATACTTCATGCTGTAGAGAAGAGCTGAAAGAATTTATCTCCAGCAAACATTTACCATGAGAAATAGAAAAGAAAGTCCTTCATGTAGAAAGAAAGCAGTCTCTAGTTGGGCCAAGTAAGGAAGAGCATGGTAAGCTAACATGCTGTTATAGCAATATGCTTTGAAAATGTTGTCTTTCCACCTCCTTCAAAGATTGCTCTTAGATCTAATACTCTGCGTTCAAATCTGTTACCTATTTAAAGATAAATTATAAAATTAACAGCATGCATACTACATAACAGAAGTAGACATATACTATTTGTTTAAGTTCTTATACTAGATAATAATGTTTTTCTTCTAAAGATGTAAGATATAAAGGCATGCAATATGAACAAGGGTCAGCAAACTGCATCTTACAAACAAAATGCTATCTGACACTTCTTTCTGTAAATAACATTTTATCAGAACCTGAGTACATCCATTTATTTACAACTATGTACTTATTTATTTATTGTCTGTGGCTGCTTTTCCAGGCTATAATATGAGAGCTCAGTAGCTTTGATAAAAACCAAAGTACACAAACTCTAAAATATTTAGCATCTTGTTCTTTTTGTACAAAAATCATTATCCCTGCTATAAAGTTTAACCAATTTTTAAATACCAAGTGATTATGAACAACAAATAAAATGAAGCTATATATAAATATCAAATTATCCAAAAGAAATTTTAAGAATACACTTAGTTGGTACAGTGCTCACTGCATGTGATGGCTAGTTTTGTCAACTTGACACAATTTACAATTACCTGGGAAATAAGTCTCAATGGGGAATTGTCTAGAATAGGCCGGCCAGTGAGCATGACTGATGATTTTCTTAATTGAAGTAGTAAGACCCTCCCCTAATGTGAGCTCCATTATTTCATGGGCTGGACCCTGGACTGAATCAAAAGGAAAGAACTAGTGGAGTGTATGAATGCATTAATTCATCATCTTCTGATCTTCTTTCTGTACATTATAGGATTATTTTCTTCAAGTTCCTGCCACCTCAAATTCTATGCAATGATGGCCTAAACCTGGAACTGTGAGTCAAATAAACTTTTTCTCCTTTAAATTGATTTTGTCAGGATATTTTTATCATGGTACAGAAAAAGAAACCAAGACACAGTGTATACATGAAAGCTTGACTTCAGTTCCCCAGCACCCGTGAGAAAATATGTGTGTGGCAGCACACATCTGTCACCCTAGCACTGACACTGGCAGATCACTGGAGCTCTATGGCCAGCCAGCCTAGATGAACAGTCAGCACCAAGGTTAGTGAGAGACTCTGCCTCTAAAATAAAAAAAATGAGGTGAAGAGGAACTGAGAAAAACATCCAAGTTCAACCTCTGGCTTTCACATACACAACACACACACACACACACATACATACAAATACACATGCATATATGCCATACATATAAACATAAACAAAAAATGGAAGTAGGAAAATATGGAGGGGAAAAAACAGATATAATAAGGAAAATTACAGAATATAGCCACTATTATTACACTAAATATAAATGGTCTAAACATTCCAAGTAAAGGTAAAAAATTATATGGGTGGATGAAAAAAGTAAGATTCATTTCTAAGGAGCTCTCAAGAAATTCACTGTAAATGCAAGTTATATAGGTTAAAACTAAAAGTATAGAAACAAATAAGCCATGTTAACACAAATGTTAATAAAGTACTATCAAAATATCAATATAAAACTAAGATTATTATAACCAAGAAAATTATGAGGTATAGAGACTCTTACAACATGAAAGGAGCCATCTCAGAAAGGAGAAATGGTAGCCCCACATCTGTCCATCTTGAAATGGTTCTTTACAATTCACAAAGAAAGAATTGTGATATTTTATTATTAATTATAAAATTATAAAAATATTAATTATAAGTACACACATTTACATATGTGTACATATATGTATACATATATATAGAAGGATAAAGAAGACTTGGACAATACTACCATTAAATATATACCAATTGACATTTACATAGCAGTGTACTGCAGTACAGAATGAACATACTTAGTGAGTACTCATAATACCACAGTGTATTATGAAATCTCAGTAAATTTTCAAATTTTTATTTAGACAAAGTGTTTTCTCCAATGAAGTAAAAACAGTAATTAAAAAAGATCAAGAAAAGACAGAAAAAATTAAAGTGAAGAATAAGTTCTTAAAAGATCATTTGAAAATGAAATAAATAATTTGTGCTACATTGATAAAAAGTACTTTATTATACTATTGTTTTTCATTAGAACTGAAGAAACATCTCAAATCAACAACCACATTAAGAAAAAGAAGAGCCAATTAAACTTTGCATTAAGCAGAAAAAAAACACAAAAAGGAGAAATCAATGAAATAGAAAACAGAAAATCAATAAAGAAGATTGATGGAACCCAAATCTAGTTATGTGAGAAGATCAATAAAATTCATAAACATCTAGCAAGACTAATCAGGAGAAAAATAAAAGACAAATTGCCAATATCAAATGACAGGTCACATCATTACAACTTCAACATGTTTTAAAAGGAGAAGAAGGGAATATTGTGAGTATCCTTATACTAAAAATTTTAGTGGCATACTTGAAAAGAATGAATTACCTAAAAGACACAAACCCCTAAAGCATACTCAAAATGAAATGGATATCCTTAGAAACTGCACATATATCACAAAAATTGAATCTATAATTAATAGGTTTTCAACTCACTCACTCCCTATGCAAAAGAGATGTCCATTCCTAGAAGTATATCAAACATTAATAGTTGTATAGATGACAGCCAGGAGTGGTGAATTGCACCTGTAAGGTCAGCATTTAGAAGGTTTAGACCATCACGAGAACCACCATACCCTCAAGGTCCTTGAGCTACACAGTGAATTACAATGCAGGCTGCAGAATGATAACCTCCTCAATAATTAAAATATTTAAAACTTGAATGAATTTGATTCTATCCAGTCTTGAAGAAAATCTATGAACAAATGATATTTCTTACTATTCTCTATTGGTTCAACAGTATCACTTTATCAAACCCAGATAAAGATGTTGAAAATAAGAAAACTATAGAACTATGATTCTCTAAACATTCATACAGAAGTTTTAATTGTTTTATAAAATTGAATACAATGAAACATATAAGAGTATCACACTATAAACAAGTTAACATGGTCCCCATAGTGCAATGCTGGTATCCGTTAGAAAACAGTCATTATGATTCATTATCTTAGCTAACAGAAAAATAACAAGGGCTGGAGAGATGGCTCTTCAAACAAAGTCAGGGTAACAAAGAGCATACAGAATTCTTTAGAAAGAAAAAATAAAGGGACAAGGAAGATAAAAGAAATGGCAATAGAAAGATGCTGCAAGAACAAGAAACAACCTACATTTTTAATCTTGTACCTATGGGAGATGGGAACAGGACAGCGCAACCACAGTCAGCCTGCAGAGTGCAGGCAGCTCTGGTGATTGACTGACGGTTCTTGGCATAGGAGAAACTTAGAGTTCTGTAAAGTCCTATGACAGGCAGAGGGATTTGGTCTCCTCCATAGCAGGCTACCATTGGAGAAAATGTCCATGTTATCAAGAGTAATACACAGATTCAATGTATCTCTATCAAAATACCAATACTGTTCTTCATAGAAATAGAGCATTGCTATACACATGCAAAAACCCAAATAGCCAAAGCAATCAATCAAACAAACAAAAACAATGTTAGGGATACCATAATACTCTATTTAAAATTATACTGCAGAGCCACAGTGACAAAACCAACATGGTACTGGCAACACAGATAAACTGACCAGTGGAGTGCAATCAAGGATGTCAGAAATAAACTCACATGACTACAAACATATGACTTGCAACAAAAGCACAAAAAATCATAGCTTGAACATAAAAAGATCACCAAATAAAACTAGAAAAACTGAATATACACAGTTGAAGATTTAAAACCAGGTCCCTACCTCTCAGCCTATACAAAAATCAATTGAAAACGTTTCAAAGACTGAAACTTTGACACCACTGGACGAAAACATTTTGATATACATAAATAGGTAGTGACTTTCTGAGTAAGACTCTAATAGCCTAAGAAATACTAGTATATATAGAAAATTGGTATTTTACCATATTAAAAGACTTCTCCACAATCAAAGGAAACAGTTACCAGGGTGTGGAGTCACTCTACAAACTACAGTAAATTGTTGCAGTTATTCACCTGACAAGGACTTCTGAATGTGTGTGTGTGTGTGTGTGTGTGTCTGTGTGTCTTTGTGTCTGTGTGTATGTGTGTATGTATGTAATTAATTAATAAACACTAAAAGTATAAGTTATCTGATCAATATATAAATCAATGAGCTAAACAGACAATTTCTGAAAGAAGTAGAAATGGTCAAAATAATACGTGAAATTTGTTCAATGTCCTTAGCAACTGGTGAAATAGAAATTAAAACTGCACTGTGATTTTATCTCACCTCAGCCAGAATGACTATTATTGTGTAAAGAAACAACAACAATTGTAAACAAAGACAAGCAGAAAAGAGACCCTCTCACACAGTTGATGGGGATGTAAATTAGTCCAGCTACCGTGGAAATCAGAATGAAGGCTCCTAAAATCCTCTAAAATCAGAATTACTGTGTGATCCTGCTATGCCACCCCTGAACATACAGTCAACGGAAGCTAAATCAGCATCCAACATTGTTATCTGTGAACTTGTGTTTATCACAGTATTGACCACAGTGGGTGAGTTATGTAACCAACCTAGATGTCCATCAACAACACATGAATGGGTCAAATAATGTAGCATATGGAATCTAAATGAGCCATTAAGAAGAAGAAAATCATGCCAGTTTCAGGAAATCAAATGGAACTACAGTGTAGATGGAAGTTTCTGTCCTGCCTGATCCCACAGCTGTTCAGTTCCAAAGAATCACACAAAAACCATATTAATTATAACACTGGCCATTGGCTCAGACTTATTCCTAGCTATCTCTTACATCTTAAATTAACCCATTTCTACTAATCTATGTATTGCCATGAGGCTGTGGCTTACTGGTAATGTTCTGGCATCTTTCTCCTTCGGTGGCTGGCTGGCTTCTTCTTGCCTCTGCCTGCTCTCCATATATATACATATGTGGTGTGTGTGTGTGTGTGTGTGTGTGTGTGTGTGTGTGTGTTTGAATTTCCCACTGTCTTTACTCTGCTAAGTCATTGGCTGAAACAGCTTTATTCATTAGCCATTAAAAGCATCACATATACAGGACATCCATATCACTACATAGCATCACATTAAGTGAGATAAGCCAGACTCAGAGAGACAAGTGTCACATACTTTCTCTCATATGTGGAATCTATGGTACCCAAATCACGAAAGTAGGATAGAAACAATTAGGGACCAGGAAGGTGGTCAAGGAGAAGAACTGGGGGTTTGATAGAGGGAATCTGAATGAATATGATCAAAGCATATTAAATGTGTATAAAACTGTCATGATGAAGCCTAGTATTTTGTAAAATTAGTTACAATTATCCAAAATTAAAAATTAAATATGCACTCAAATCTTCAAGGAAAAAATAGAAGAAATTTCATCAACCACCTACGAGGAACTAAGAGACACTTACAGTGAAAGCATATTTAATGATAAAAAAACTGAATGTTCTTGCTTTCAGAAAAATAAGCCAGGCATGGTCTCTCATGCCTACAATTCCAGTATTTAGAATTAGATGTAGGAGGATCATGAATTTCATGACAAGTTCGGGCTACATAGCAATTTTCAAAAGAGAAAATATATCTAATTTCTACACTTTTGTGTCATCTCAAAGATCTTAGACCATAAATCCATGAGAAAACAAGATCCAGATTGAAGGAGGAAAAATGAAACTCTCTGTATTGACAGATGGCATCTACACTGAAAACCCTGCATCTTATACAGAAGAGTTACTACAATTAATAACTGAGATTGGCAAGGTTTCAAGATACAAGATTCATAAATAAAATCAATTTTTGCATATAATAGAAGCAATAGAAATGTGAAAATTTTAATACAGCACCCAAAAATATGAACTTCTTAGAGATAAAGTTAGCAAAAGGCTTTCAAAATTCACTCACTAGAAATAGTAAAACATTACTGATTGATCTCAAAAGGATACAAAGCCCATGGAGATATAAACTGTATTCTTGGTTCAAAAAGACACAGTATCATTAACAAATCTATTTTCTCCTAGACGGCTATCAGGGCCTGCAACATAAGCATGAGAGCCTGAGTTTGGATCACCGTTATCGATATAAAAACTGGGTGCTGGGGTCGGCATCTGAAACCCTAGCCCTGGACGAGGTAGAGACAAAAGCAATCCTGTAGCCAATCTAGTCAAATGGATGGACTCCAGATTTGACGAGAGACTATCTCAAAAAAAGAAAAGTGGAAAGCAATTGAGGAAGACGCCTGACATGAACCAAAGCCTCCACATGCATGTGTACACATGTGCTCACATGCCTGCATGCACATGTGAGCACAAACACATGTACACCATCGTGAGAGAAAGGGACAAGGGGAGAAACAGAGAGAAACATACTCTCCTCAGATTGATGTGGAAGTTCAGATCTTCAGTGAAATTTTCCCAGACTTCTTCTATTTTCTTTTTTGGCTCTAAAAAAAATTCTCTGTAAAATGCAAAATATCTAGAATGATTTAAAGAACTGAGAAGAGGGGCATTTTAATGTCAACGCTGATTATGAAGCTGCCGTGATCAAGACCTAACAGCTGACACAGAAACAGGAAGTAGGGATTGGAGAGAGGACTCGATGGTTAAAAGTTTGGACTGATTTTTCAGAAGCCAGAGTTTGGTTCCTAGCATACATGTCAAGCGGCTCATAACTAGCTGTAACTCATGCTTCAGGAGGATCTGATGCCTCTGACCTCCAAGAACACAGGCACTCAAGAACACATATCCACACACAGATACACACAAGCACACATATTAAAAAATATAGTATTTTAAAATAGAAAGTTAAATAAATGGATAATTAGATAAGTAGAGGATACAGGGATAGATAAACACACATATAGACAATTAGTTTTTAACTCAATTCAGTGGGGGAAAATATCTGTCAACAAATTATGTAGGACAGCCGAAAAGCAATATACAGGAAAAGAAACTCACCCATATCCCACTCCAGACTCTTAAAGGTCTGAACGTAAGTACCAAGACTGTGGGGTCTGGGGTCAGTGATGGAGCGCTCACAACACCAGTACTCTGAAGGTGAATCAGGAGGATAATGAGCTCAAGACCATCTCAAAAATAAATAAATAAACAACAAAATTTTTATGAGAAAATATTAGTGCGAAAAAGAGTGGAAATATTTTCTTAAATGCCAAACTCGGCAAATTAGATTTCATCACAAGTCAAAATTTTCATTCTTCAAATGACATAGTTACAGAAATGAAAAAGCAGAGCCACAAACCATGAGAACAAACGTATGTGTCTTACAAAAATACAAAAATTACATCAAGACTTCTCATTGAATAGAAGTGAAACAAATGACCCAATTTAAAACTGGCCAATGATTTAAACAGATATTTCAGTGAAGAAAACATACAAAAAGCAACTGAACATAACATAGCACAATCAACCTCATTAGTTTCTGAAGGAAGACAAATTAAAGCTAAGAGGTATCATTACACAGATACTAGATTGACTAACGTTTAAGGACCAGCCATTCAATTGTTGGTGAGAGTGTGGGACGAATAGGATGCAAGCAGAAATGGAAAACAGAGCCATCACTTTGGCAAAGAGCTTAGCAATTACCCCCTTGGTTAAATAAAGACATACCACATATGTTATCCATTCTCCTCCTAATAATTTACCAAAGAAAATACATATTTCTACAAAAATACTTGCATACAACTGTTCATGTAGGCTTTATTTGCAATGATCAAAAAAACTGAAAATGATCCAAATACTCAGAAGCAGCTGAATAGGTCACAATAATAGCAGTGCGATGGAATACTATCTAATTACACAAAGACATGAGCTATAGGATCATGCAACAACATGGATACAGCTCAAGATAATTATACTGAATATAAAGAGGACATGCATGATTCGGTTACGTTTATCTAATGTTCTAGAAAATGCCATGGAATCCACAATGACTGAAAACTGCCAAGGATGGGGAGTGGCACACAGAGAAGAAGGGAAGGACTACAAAGGCAGGGAGGGGACTTTAAAAGGGGGTGAGTAGATCGGGATCCTGAATGTTGCCATGGCATCATAAGTGCATACATATGGCAAATTTAATCAAACTGTGTGCTTCAAATAGTATGCACTTTGTACATGCTGTGCAGAAGTCATTGTTTAAAAGTTTTAGTTATGCATCAATAAAGTTGTGAAAGTACATACTTTAAAAAATACACAACAACACATACCACCTCCAGATATGTATGGGCATGCCTTATTTAAGCACTTTTGTACAACTGATGAGCAAAAGTTAAGATATCTCCCTGTCATTTTAAATTACCTTTCTGTGATTACAAATGAAATTTGAAATGTTTGCTTTTCTACCCTTTTGATTCTTTTGAGGAATTATGTACTTGCTTGCTTTGCTCATTTCTCTTGGCTTGCCTTTTTTTCTTGTTTATTTCTTATGTGATTATGCAAGTATATCTTTCCAGACTTTTCTATGCAAATAATATACTTCTCTTAAACAAAAACAGGATCATACTTTATCTCGTATTGTGAAACCTACTTTACACTAACATAATGTGACTCTCTCTCCACGGGGATAAATGTGCAGCCCTATCCCAGTCTTAAGGTTACAGAAGCAATTCTTAATGCTGCTTCTTAGCTTAAATCATATTCCAGTTCCAGGAGAGGGAATGAGGCCTCCCCTCAGTTCAAAGGGAGTTGAGAGCAACATCGTAAATCATTTTTTTATTTGCAAGAGCATCATAGAAATTATAGCATATTTTTCTCTGCATGACAGTCAATATCCCCCAGCCTGAAAGGGAACTTTGTGACTTTGGCTAACTTTTGTATAATTCCCTGAGAACAGTGATGTCTGAGAGGGACATTTTCAGCCAGCCACACTTCCCTTGAAAAATTCTGAAAGGATAAATTTTTTCCCATTAGTCTCCTCCTCATTATGATTCAGAATGAGACCCACCCTCGAAAATAGTGAACAGCATTTGGCTCTGCTAGAGATGTCTCTTTATCAAGATCTCCCAAGGAGTAAATCACTACATTTTCCTTAAGGTTCAAAGGAAACTTTGGTTGGAATTAAAAGCTACTCCTCTCAAAGGTTAGACAAAAAAAAAAATCTGGTAAACGTCCTGTGAGAAATAAAATTATTACTCACTTAATTGAGGTGGCATGGGGGCTGTGAATTCCAAAGTGCACAGCTTTGTAATGAAAAGTTACGGTTTACCTAGCAATGGTCATCTATCTTCTTTGCAAGTTACCTTTGAGTGACATTTAATATCCAGGCTCTGTCAGCCATTGGTATGAAAGGCCCCCTCCAATTGGGATTAGTAGAAACTGCGTAAATTCATCGGTCTGCTCCCTTCTGGATTGTGCTTCAAACAAGCCAACCGTACAAAAGAGGAAATATTCAGTTTGAAGGTCAGACTGCCTGCCTGATCACACAGGCTGAGATTTTTATGTTTTGAAACCACTGATCAGAAACAAAGCTTTGTTTTTGAAGGGGGATGGGGGAGGATCATGAATCAGGTTGAAATAACCAGTTCATAGCAGCCTAAGTAAGCATTCCCACAGTCAATCCACCTTTGTTGCCTTTATCTGCCCTACACACACACACACACACACACACACACACACAGAAAACCACTGAGGATTCAGCAAACATCGGGGGCTCTTCTGGGTTCCACACAATCTTAAGCATGTGAACTTAGGCACATGTGTTTGTGCATCTTCCACAGAGCAGATGCAGAGGTGGACACATGGACAGCTCACGCTTTACTCAAATTGATAGGGGCTGGGTGTGATGAAAGAAGAGAAAGTCCACTGTAAGCATAGTGTGATACAGTGGCCAGCTGACAGGAGATGGCAAGAGCTCTGTGCTTTTCAGTCTGAGAGCAGGGGAAGCATGACTCTCCAGTCTATACAGCGCTCTACTTCCCTGTGCATAACACCAGTGCCAGCAATGACCCTGATGAGAGGTGTTTTCAAATGCTGAATGTACCTAAAATAAATCAAAGGGTGTTGAGTGTTTTTCTGATAATCCCCTTCTTTCATAAAGGTGATTTTAAAAAAAAAAAGTGCTTACACCTCCGTGAAAAAGCTCTCAGTTTGTCTGTGGGTGTTTCCTTCCCTGATTTAACACTTTATCAAGCACCATACCAATTTTAGAGGTTCCCAATGCATTAGTAACTTACAACTCATTTGAGAGTGAGAGGAGTCCTCTGTGCAGCCTGACCCGCCTGTGAGAAAAACACAGAAGCACAAGAACAGGAAGCCATTCCGATCCAACACTCAGTAATGTGGATGGACAGGAAGAAAAGCCACACTCCAGAGGCTCTTCTTTGGGATCTAAGACAGATGATCTGTAAGAAACAAAGCCATGGGAGTGGAGGCTAAGAACTAGACTGAGATGTTAGCACGGGTTTGTGGGTGCAATCAAGGATGAAGTCATAGACTTGAGGTCTGAACCCCAGGAATGATTTGGGATGAAGGAATTAGAGCCTTGGGATTGGAAGCTTGATAACATTTCCTGAGACCTGAGTTTAGGATGAAGGCAGACAGAATGTATCAGCAGAAGGAATTGAAATGAAGAACTAAGTGCTATAGCAAGATCTGTCCAAGCACCTCGTGATGATGCTGAAAACCTGGTCTGAGAATTCCAGTTGGCTCCCTGCAGGAGGGCTGGTCCTTCTGAAGACAACATGCTGATGCCCTGAACTGATATTATTCTGCACTATTTGCCAGGTCTTCTTCAGAGGTCATGGAGCTTACCAAGAAAGTTGAGTAGCAGTAGCTAGAACAAATATATTAAAATACATATTGTCAAAATAATACTAATAGGCCAATAGATAATTTGCATCGTTCAAGATGAGCTATGGGTAACACACATACACAAAAAAAATTAAAGCTGAGCTTATTGCTCAATGCCAGAGAAGTTGCCTAGCAAGATAGGCCCTGGGTTTTGGCTTAATATCCAGCATCCCAGAATACACATACTACGTTATGGGAAATGCTTCCTTAAATGAAGGAAAAGTTGAATTTTCACATCGGAAGAACTTTCTAAATAGACCATGTTATAGGAAATTCAATGCAGAATAAATGTTATCAAGACAGGTCCTAAAGAATTATTGAACAGAAGAAAGAGGGAGGAGAGAAAGAAGGGGATCCCTTGGGCATTTAAAAAGAGAAAACAACAACAACAAAAATATTTAAAAAGCAGAAAATAAGACTAGCCTCATGTTTCTTTATAGCAACATTACAAACCAGAACTGAAAAGGGATGGTATCTGTGAGTTTCTGGGGAGAAAATAAAGGTGTGAAACAAAAATCATAGGCCCAACAAGGGGTTATTCAAGTATAAAGGTGTCAGACATGTATTCACAGACCTGTGAGAACTCAGAAAACACAACACCTTTTAGTCCCTTATGAAAGAAAAAAAAAAGAAAAAAAGAACTGATGGCAAAATCTAGCCATTCAAGAGTGAATAGAGATTGGATAAAAGACCCCTCTAGTGACACTGAATTTAGGTGTTTCAGTGAAGCTGAAAGTCAATTTGGCCTTGGGGTACCCAGATTAAACCCTGCTCTGGGTGTGTCTGTGAAGGTGTTTCAGGATGTGGTCAGCATTTGAGTCATGGGCTCTACAAAGCAGATAGCCCTCCCCACTATGGATAAGGATCTTCAATCCTCGGAAGGCCTGAAGCAGATGAGAGAACAGAAACAGGAGCAATTTGCTGCTTTGGCTTCCTGCCTGTCTCCTGAGCTAGGACATCTCATCTCTTCCTCTCCTGCCCCGAGACTGGGATTTACACCAGCAGTTCCCTTGGTTTTCAGGCCTTCAGATTCAGAGTGGATTTACAGCCCCAGCTCTTCTCTTGGGCCTCCAGCTTGCAGAAAGCAAATCATGACACTTCCCAGCATCCATAACCACATGTGCTAATTTCTAGTCTCGCTCCCCTCTCACCCTGTTCAGTGTGTGTGTGTTCTATACATACGAGTATCGTGTATATAATCATTGCCATATAAATATCTAATTACCTCTTTTTCTATGAAGAACTCCAAAGAAGCTGTATTTAAAAATAACAATAATAAGCATACACACAGGTTTGGAGAAGTGCTTAAAGGAATTCAAGATGAACTTTATGGCTAATGGTAATTGTCTTTAAGGGTAGAAGCAAACACAGTGTAAGAGGCAAGTTTGCATAGGTTCATCTCCCATACTACTTTTAATTGGGATGTAATAAACATTTAATAAACACAGATTTTAAGCTTATAGCTTAACTTCTTGCTATCAAGTCTAATATTTGTATAACCCTATGTAATTACTACACCAAAGAAAAGACAGACATTTACTCTCCACCCAGGAAATGTCTTCATTCTTCTTCTGGTCAATTTGGGCAGACCTCAGAGGCAAACACTATTCCGATTTCACCACATTCTCCAGAAATGTACATAAATGTAAAAGATTCATTATACATCAGCAGCTTGATTTTACTGCTGAGTAACACTCCGTAGATGTATGGTGTGGTTGTACATTCTCCTGTCTTGGCTTGCCTGCAGAGAGAGAGAAAAATGATTGATGATTGATTGACTGATTGATTGATAGATTGATTTTTATAATACTAAAGAAACCTTGCATACTTAAAGCATGCCCCAGCTGGTCCTTTTATTATAACCTTATATGAAGCCACATAAAAGATTTAATAGTGGCCATATGGTTATGCTAGAATTTTACAGGCTCAACACTCATCTCATCATTTTTAGATCCCGTAACTTCAACCATTCTACCAATTGCAGTTTTATGGTGTCTTGTTCTAACTCATAGTGCTTAGTTTTCTAGTCCCACTGTGTTTATTGGCCATCCGTATGCCTTCCCTGGAGAAAAGAAATCATGTGATTCTGATTAGCAAATCTTTCACCAAGCTTTGGCCATACTGTTGAACTTTCTGAAGAATATTTTTGGAAGAGTGGATATTTTTAATTTTAATAAGCTCCTACATATTATTTTTCTCTCTGATACAGAGGGTTTTTTTTCTGTTCCTGGAGAATTTGTCCTCATTGTGCTGACAAAAAGGTGAACATGATGATTTTACCTTGGACATTTTATATACAATGGGCATTGATAATAGTTTACTATGGGTGAAATGACTTAGGATTGAAAATATATATGACTAGGCAGTTGTCCTGATATTTTTTATTAAAAGAAATTTCCCCCTCTATAAAGTCACATCATCATTGTCTGACATCAAATGGTTATGTTCATATAAAATTGAGATTTTTTTAAGTTGATTCTAATGATCATTTTTTCTACAGGAAAATCACAACACAACTCCAATTCTAATAGCTTCATAAAGTCTTGAAATCAAATAGAGTAAGCCTTCCAATTTTGTTCTAAATTTTTGAACATTTTTACTCTCCTAGGTCCTTAGAACTTTCCATATAAGTTTTAAATGAGTTTGACGATTAACTTTTTAAGGCTGATGTGCTTTGGAATGTGTAAGTTCAAGAATAAACATTTTAATAATATTGGGTCTTTGAATGTATATCATGACCTATAGCAATATTGGGTTTTCCTTTCATTTGTCTGTCCCATGGTATATAGAAATTGCTATAAAATCTAGCCCTCTTGTAGAATGATGTGGAATGTCCTTCTGTATATGTGCTGCTTTGTTGGTTAATGGATAAAAGTGTTTTGACCAATGGCTTAGCAGAGTAAAGCCAGGCGGGAAATCTGAACAGAGAGAGTAGGCAGAGTCAAGGAGATGCCATGTAGCTGCCCAAGAAGCAAGCGGTAACAAACCATGAGCCTTGTGGTAAAATATAAATTAATAGAAATGGGTTAATTTAAGATGTGAGAGTTAGTTAATAAGAAGTCTGAGCTAATAGTCCAAACAACATTATAATTAACATAGTTTCTGTGTGAGTATTCGGATCTGGGTGGACAGGAAACAAACAAGCAGTCTCCATTTACAGTAGAAAGGCTATATTGTTGTATTTTGCCTTTAATTTTTGCTTAAAGTGGTATTTTATTCCACTTCATTTTCATTATTTATTGCTAAACCATAGAAGTATAACTAAGTTTTGTATGATGAACTTTCACCCTGTGGAACTACTAAATTCACTTATTGCCCTATGGGCTTTATAAAATTTATTAAATTCCCAATATATGTTATCACATCCATCTAATCCTAAGTTTTATTTCTTCCTTCCCAGGCTTTCTACTTTTATAAGTGATTGTCTAGGCTCAGTTCAGTAAGGAAGCAAGGAGATGAGGGTGGATAGCTTGCTGCTGTTCTTGAGGGAAAGCATGGTTTAGTGTATGACATTCAATGTTTAATATGTGGCGTGAGTTGTTTATTTATTGCAGATTCTTATCATCACAATACAGAGTTCCCTTCAGTTTCTAGTTTGTCAGTAGTTCTCATGAACAGCTTCTCATTTTCTTCATCTCTGGAGAGGATCATGTGAGATTTTTTTCTACTCAGACAACCTAGCCAGTAGCATCGATTGGTTTGCTGCCGCTAAGCAAGCCTTGAATTCTTGGGATAAGTCACAGATGGTGCTATTATACATTCCTGTATTTGATTCATGAGTAACTAGTTGATGCCTTTGATCTCCTTAGATGTAAGGCATCAGCTAGGTTGCCTATAATTTTCTTATTTTGTCCCTATTAGGTTTGGATCTTCTGCTCATTGTCACTGCTTATTTTCTGTTGTGTTGACTCCTGCTTTATCTCTTTTCTGTCCTTTTCATCTTAGTTTGATGTAAATTTGTTTAGTTTCTAACTTTACCAGGCCAAAGCTGAAATCATTGATTTTAAACACTTTTCTTTCCAACACAAGCATTCAGAGGTACAAACTCCTTCACTGGAACTACTTCAGTGACATCCCTTATACTGTGAGTCTGTTTTCATGCTCATTTTAGTTGAAACGTTTTCTTATTTCTCCTGCTTTTTTTCTTGTGGTTAGCCTTAGTTTTAAGTTATTAGACCTTCCACATATTTAATTTCAAACCTTTGGAATTAGCCTTTTTATGGTTGTATGTATGTATGTTCTATGGTTGTATGTATGCTGTCTTGTTGTATGACCTAATGAAAATCCATATACATTTGAGAATGTGGAGTGTTTTTCTGATTGTGACACAAGGTAAATTTGGATAACATTGTTGATTTAACATTCTATATACTAACTATGACTTTTGTTTTTATATCAATAAATAAACTATAAGTGTTAGAAGCTTCAATTTCTAACTATTGATGTGTCTATTTCTCTTTCTGCTTTCTCAGCTTTGGTTCAAGTCTTTCATTTTCATATTAACCAGTAGTAACTTGTTTCCTTTGAAGCCTTGTTGTGATATAACTGATAGAGCCCAAGAAGAATATATTTATTATATAAAACTTGATCATTGTTGAGATACCTATGTGTGGGAACTTTTTGCCAAAAATCAGGGTAATTAGTGCGTGCATCATCACCAAAGTTTTCTCAAATCCCATTGTGCCTGAATTCACTCACTCTTTCCCCATCTCCAGATATGCACTGATCTTTCTAGTTTCTGGACTATTGTACTCTGGAAAAGTCTTTTGAGATTCATTCATGGTGTTGTACTATTAGCGATTTGTTCATTTGCAATCTACTTAACTATCCACCTGCCAATAGACATTCAGGCTGTTTCTAAATGTGAATTATAGCAAGTAAAATGACTAAACAGTCTTGAAAAAAAATCTTTGTGCCATTTCAGGGTACACAAAAAGGAATTTGTATGACCATTTAATTTATTACAAGACCTCTAAATTCATGAGGCCTGAGGTTTAAATTGTCATTTTTTTCCCAAAATGTTTATATAATTTTACATTTTTACCAACTGTTATCAGAATTCCAGTTGTTTCATTTCCTCCCCAATAATTAGTAATTGTCTTTATTTCTAGTTTCAACAGTAGGTGAAGTTCTAGCTGCATTTTCCTAATAACTGATGTTGCCAAGCATCTTTTTAAGGATTTATATGATACCTATGTATACTCTTTGGAAAAGGTAAACTTTTTGTCTGATTTTTAATTGAGACACAGACTTTTTATTATAGGCAGAATTTTCCTGTCTTGCAGCCACTCTCAAATAAACACACTTAGGCTTATATTAACCATAACTGCTTGGCCAATAGCTCAGGCTTACTACAAACTAACCCTTATATTTTAAATTAACCCATATTTCTTATTTACACTCTGTCACGTGGTGGGACCTTTATTAGCTTGGCACATTTATCTCATACTGTCTGTGCCCTTCTACCTCCCAGCATTCTCTCTGTGTCAGGCTGTCTCACCCAATCTCTTCCCACCCAGCTATTGAACAATCAGCTTTTTATTAACAATGGGAGCAATATGTATTTACAATGTACAAAGATTGTTCTACAGCATTTTATAATTGAGGGTAGGGATTTTTCAGACACCCATGCTTTCTATGGCTTGCTTTCCTTCTGAAAAATAAGAGGTTTTAATTTTGATCATTTGTCATTGATTTTTTTTAATATTTATAGTTTGTTATCTTTGGGATACATTTAAGAAATCTTTCTTGAACCCAAAGGTAGTGGGTTCTTTTTTTCACATTTTCTCCCAAAGTTTGTAGTTTAGTGCTTCAAGTTTATTTTTGTGATATGAAGAAAGGGTCAACTTCAAGTTTATTTTTGTGATATGAAGAAAGGGTCAACATTAATTTCTCTGCATACTGCAACTGTTCTGCAGAGATGGCTCTGTGGCTAAGCACTGGCTTCTCTGCCCGAGGAGCTGGGTTCAGTTGCCAGTGCCCACACAGCAGCTCATGGAAGTCTAACTCCCATTGCAGGATATCTCACATCCTCTTCTGGCCTCTGCAGGCACTGCACTCAAGTGGTAAGGCAGGGCAATAGAGCAAGCACAAGCAAGCACATGCAAGCCCACGTGAATAAGTAAAATTAGCCAAAACAACCTGTCAGCGAACCAAAAGCATGTTAACTAATGACATATACTCCTAGCCAATCACAAAATGCCAGCAAGTGACTGCCAGTTTCAAAAGAACCAACCAAAACATTCCTGCAGCAGCTTAATTTCCCTAGCCCCTAAGTCCTCCCTAGCCAGCCTCCCCGCACCTTTTTTCAATAAAGAGCTTCTGTATTGGAATCTCTCAGAGTCTGTGTCATTGCCTCCGCATCCTCTCACCCCCTGCCCCACAGGAAATGGGGATAGCACAACAGGCAGCAGCAAGAAGCCTGCAACAACTACAAAGTGGTATATAGCAATACATGCAGGCAAAACACTCATACACATAAAATGACAATATAATTAAAGATGAGTTAATTAGCTGCCAATTTTATGTACAAAATGCTATTATCATATATCCACGCAATATCTATCTGATGGGAGGTACATGACAAAGACTTACTGTGTAGACCAGACTGGCCTTAATCCAGGAGCAATCCTGCCTCTGTCTCACAAATTCCGAATAAGGGTATGTATGCTCTAACACACAACTCTGTACTGTAGTTTGATGTTTCCCCCAGGTGATTTTTCACTTTTTTCTGCTTTATATGACATGGAGATTATTAACTCTATTAAAGAATTATGATTTATTTTCATCTTCATTAGTTTTATTTTTCAATTCCATTAGGTTTTGTTCCTGTGTTTATATTTCCTTCTGCCTACTTAATTTGGCTTTCATTTGCTTTTCTTTATTCTAGGCTGTCAAATAAGGGGTCAGCAAATGTTTTCATGAAAGGTTAGAGTACAATTATTTTAGGTTTTGGTACCTATACCTATAATCAACATTACTATAATTCCATAAAAACAAAACACAGCTAATACATAATTGGATGAACATGAACTTTAATTGCTAAAAAAAAAAAAGTAGACATTGGACTTGGATTACCTAATACAGTTTGAAGCTCCAGTCTAGGGCACCACATTAAGAACTTTCTTCTTTTCTAGCACAGACACTTAGGACTATAAATTTCCTTCTAAATTTTGTTTTAGATGCATCCCAAAAATTTCAATATGCCAATTTTAGTTGTAATCTTGTCCAAAGTATTTTCTCGCTAACCTTGCTTCTTCGATGACTGAAGGAATAGTCTTAAATATAGCCTTTTGCTTCTAAATATCTGGGGAGTTTTTAAGCTATCTCACTGCACTTGCGTTCTAATTTAAGTCCATTCTGTTTACAGAATAAATCCAGCATAATTTGAATTCTCTTAAATGCATTGGGATTTGTTTTATAGCCAAGAATTTCAATTTGTTAGAATTGGTTTTATGACCCATATTCCAATTTACCTTGGTAAAAGTGCCAAGGGCACCTGAACTGAATCTTTTCTCTGCTCCCATTGCACGGTATGCTCTATAAATGTCAATTAGAAAGTTGATTGATGGTGTCATCAATTCCTCTATGTCATTCTTGATTTTATGTCCATGTTTCCTATCAATTACTAAAAGGGTTATAAAATATCAAACTATAATAGCTGACCTGTTCAGGATTTTTCTAACTCTAGGAATATTTGATTCACCTACATTAAAAGATTTTCTTCGAGCTGCATGGATGTCATTGCTGTTACTTCCTATTGCCTAATTTCTCTCTTTTCATCAGAAATGACCCCACTTATCCCTGATACTATTGTTTGCTTCTTCCACTTGGCATCCTATAAAATAGCCATTCTCTCTTCCTTTTGAATACTGTTAATTACCATGGCATATATTTTTCTAGATTTTGCTTTAAATGACCTTTTATGATTCTACATTCTCATAGTTACAGTTTTACCTCTGGTTCTCTTACTTAGCTGTGACTCTCTCTTTTTTTAAGTGATTTCTTCTTATTTCACAGACTATGTCTTTAATTTGTTATGGTCAACAAATAACATTATCACTTCCAGTAACGTTTACTTCACAGATAACATAAGAACATTTTCCTAACCCTCCTGGGCTTGTGACTATTTTACCACTGTAAGTTTTAACCCACCTCGAATATCATTTCATTATGTTTTTCTTTGAACAATCAATTACCCTTTAACAATATGTTTTAGAATAAAAAACAGGTCTTTTCAGTTTTGCCCATGCACTTTTCATTTCCTACACTCTTCATTGCTCTTTGTAGATTCAGATTTTGTAGACTTCCTAGGGAACGCTTTTATAGCAGCAGTTCCACTAGTGATGATGCCATCTTTCCACTTTCCTTGGTATGATGACGTCATCCACTTTCCTTAGGTATGATGATAACATTTCACTTTCCTTAGGGACAAGGATGTCGTTCCACTTTTGTCACAGATGGTGACATCTTTCTGATTTTGTGTGCCTACACAAGTATTTGGCTTCATTTTGGAAATAAATTTTTGCAGGGTATATAATTCTAAGCTGACTTTTGCTTTCATTTCAATACTTGAAAAATATCAAGTTACTGCATTTTAAATTGAATTGTTTTTACTAAGGAAGCTGTTCCAGTTTAATGTGAGTGCCTTGTGGGTAATCTGCCTTTTGTCTCCTGCTATTTTAAAGATCTTCTCCTGCATTCATTCCAGGACCACACAAAAAGGACATTCTTTTTATTTCCACCTCCTCCCCTCCTCCCATTTCTCTCCCCCTCCCCCACTCCCCCTCCCTCTCCCTCTCCAGTCAAAAAGGACATTCTTTGTCACTGGTTCTGAATACTAGATTTTATGCACGGTAGCATGGTTTTCTTCATGTCCTCTGAATTTGTGGCTCATTAAAGGTCTGAAAACAGTTCTTACTATTTTTCTTGATCAAAATTAATGAGCTTTTTCTATTATTTTTTGAAATATTTTTCTGGGGTCCCCTTCTTTCAGAGGCTCCAGTCATGTGTGACAGGCCCCCTTCAAGTCATCCCACTTTTTGATGGTGCTCAGAGTCTTTTCTCAGCCACTGTGTTGCTATGTTACACTGTGAACAGTAGGTGTGGTTATGTCTTCAAATCCCGTTTTCTCTTCTGCGCCATATCTACTGCTCATTCCATCTCTCCATACTCAACTTATAAATAAGTATTTTCTATCACAAGTGGAGTAGGGGGAAGGAGGAATAAAAGGAAGAGTAGAAAGAAGAGGAGGAGGAGAAAAAGAAGAGAAAATAATTATTCTTGGTACTCATATCATACAAAAGCAGACTCAGGCTGGTTATCCAACACCAAATGATCAGCCCAAGCTTATAGATGTGAGTGGCATTATTCAGACTGAGAAGACTATGTTTGGGAATGTATGTGTATATACTTACATATACATATATATAGCTATATAGATATTATACATATAGCCACAGTTAAAAGAGAGGCCATGAATCTGAAAGAGAGCAAGGAGGGGAATATGAGATGGTTTGGAAGGAGCAAAGTGAGGGAAGAAATTATGTAATTGCATTATAATCTCAAAAATAAAAGGAAGATGGGGGTAAAATGAAGACAGTAAAAAATATTAAAAAGCAAGCTCCAGGCTGGATTTGACACACAGGTCTTTTTTGAAATCCTTACTTCTTAAACACATGACATGATGTGTGTGTGTGTGTGTGTGTGTGTTTACTCCTTCATGGTGGGACTGAGGCTCAAATCCAAAGCTTTTCTTGAATATTAGATAAGCTGATTACATCCAGCGTTAGACAGATTTCTAATAACTACCCTTGTTGGCTCATTCTGTCATCTGCTGTTTCTGGGTTTGTATATATTGAATGACTAATTCATTGATTTCCTCAATATTGTCTGATTGATTGATTGATTGATTGATTGATTAATCCACTGATTTCTTAATTATAGTCCTGCTTTCCTTATTGCTGTTATACAAGATAATTTGTGGGTTGAGTTGCTAGAAATGTAAATTTTAGCTTGTTTTATACTTGATATTTCTTCAATATTCTTGAGCATTTTGAGGAGATCCAGCTAAATTATTTGGGAAATGGGTGATCCTTTCGAGGCTTTCTCTGTCTCAGGTTGAATCGGGTAGCTTAAGCAAGAGGCAGTTTGGGTGGACCAAGGAGGGAATAACTAGACATTTCACAAGCTGACTGTTTTACCTGATATCTGTGTGTTGTAATGCTTTTACGCTCTATCTCGTAAGACTCTATTTCTGTTGACTCCTTGGGATCAAGACTTGTCCTTTTCACTCTTTTCAGCGCTCTCTTTTGGAGGCATATGGAGACGTTACTGTGCTAGGCTCCTGAGGCCAAACCCCTAGAATGCTCTCAAACGCTCCTTCTATGCAGCATTCTCATTTTTGTGCTATTCCAGTCTCCCTAGAATCCTTATGAGTATATCTGTCTCCATGTCTCCAAAATCTGAATTCTACCTTCTCGACTCCAGAAAACATCTGTAGTCTATGTGAACCTCCTCTCCCTACAACTAGAAATGCCCCTGTGGCAGGAGCAGGATGGTCCTAACACTGTCCTTCAACACTTCTCCTCACTTGAGGTCAATATCCGGCACTACCTGTTATCCAGTGTCTAAAAACAACAACTTTGTTCTTCACTCGTTTACTTTAAGAAGATGCTATAGCTAATATATTTTACTCCATCCTGGTCAGTGGCAAAGTCCCACTTCATGTATTCTGAGGTAGAGATGGAAACAGCCTGCACCAATGCACACACTTCCATAGTTCCCTGCGATGTTTTATTCATTCATTGCTTTGATTTTTCTCTTTAAAAATTTAGAAAAGATTGCCTAGCTGTTGAAACTATGGGTAATCACTCCAGCTCTTTAGATGTTGAATGAGCAATACCATTTTACAGACTGAAATATGACCTCTCTTATAGGTAGTTCTATGATATTATTCACAAATATTTTGTCATTGGCAAATGAATAAAATGCAAGGAAAGGCTGTGGAATCTATAAAGTCAATACATGTATCAGCGCAGGCTGCTTCCTGCTCTAGCCTTAGACCTACTAGAAGCAACTCCCTGTCTATGGTCATTAGAGGACAACTGAGAAGAAAAGCCCCATGTCCTTCCATGGCTCACCAGAAAATACACCTAGCCCTGTTTACACTTTTTTAATTGTCACGGCATCCACTAATGAGACCTACCCTAGTCCTTTTGAACCTCCTTTGTACACACAGTCACTGGTTCCAGGATCTAACTTGGACAGAGTGAGTCCTGTTGTGTTTGGGAACTTGAGTAATACTGTTAGCCTCAAAGAGCTTTGCCTTACTCAGGTTTGATTTTTCTGTAAAGAAACAGAGTCCTATTGTCGTACTCTTCATTTGACCGCTGACTCCTGACAGCCCTTGTTCTAGAAAGCAAGTGTGATGGCGCTGTGCTCTGCCCAGCCGTGCTGGGAGAGCCTCCAGTCTTATATACATGTTCATGTCTAGTGAACCTTCCAGAACACTGAGATCTAGGGACTGTATGTTACCTTACTGTAGTGATGAGGCGAGCAGGCCTGCCTTTCGTCCCGCCTGGCTCCCNGTGTATCACCACGGGGTCGTGGCTTACCGGGAAGATTCTAACCCACTTCCATCTCAGGCCCAAGCTGGAGGTGGAGCACGAGCGCACGCGTTAGGACCCTAAAGGTGGTGAACTATGCCTGAGCAAGGCGAAGCCAGAGGAAACTCTGGTGGAGGTCCGCAGCAGTCCTGACGTGCAAATCTGGCATCCGACCTGGATAGAGGGGCGAAAGACTAATCGAACCGTCTAGTAGCTGGTTCCCTCCGAAGTTTCCCTCAGGATAGCTGGCGCTCTCGCAGAAAACCCACAGTTTTATCCGGTAAAGCCCACCGCGCAATGAAGGTGAAGGGCCCTGTCAGGGGGCTCAAGGTGGGATCGAGCTCTCCCAGTCCGCCTAGGGCACGACACCGGCCCGTCTCGCCCGCTGCTCTTATCACTACACCTTATTTTTCTAGATAATTTTAAGGGGTGTCTATGTCCTCATTAAGGTTGTACTTTAAACACTTGGAACTCTGGGGTGGGGGGAGGGAGCTGGAAAATGACAAGTGACTGTTTATCTTCTATGGTTCTCATCCCTATCATTCTCAATCGTGACCACATCTGTGGCTTGCTTTCTTAGTGTGTTTCATGAAATGTTGGAGGCCACATTAGGCCCACTTTTGTCACTGGTCTCTAAGTTTCTGTATCGGACCTTCTTTGGAGCCTGAATGTGAGCCTGTATCAGTTCCTAAGATTAACACAGATGGAGAAATCTCAAACTCTTTCCCAGTTTCCTTTCTCTGACTTCACCCCATCCAGAAGACACAAATATCATCAGTCACTAACAGGAAACATAAAGGTCATTTGCATATACCTGAAGATAGATGGAACAGAAGGAGGAAAAATGCATTTGCTTGTGTTTGTGTGAAGCAGGCATCAAACCAGAACAAAACATGCAAGAGATCTGGAGGAGGAATAAGATGTGTGGCCATCTTCAGCCTGGATCTGATGTATAGGAAAGAAGAAAGAGAAGGGACCCAGACTGTAGCACAGTCTCCCGAGAAGCTTTGTCAAAGCCGTTGGAAAGCCTCAAAGTTCAAGTCATGTACCAGAGTAGTTCTGCCTCACACTGGAATGAGCTGCCTTGGTGTCCACCCTGCACTTAATCCTCATATGGGAGAGCCTTCAGGAGGCCTACCTTAGTGTCAGTACAATGTACAACCTTGGAAAGTCCTCAGAAGGAACCTCCAAATTGCCCACAGTCTCTGAATTCTACCTCCTGTTACTCAAGAAAATAGATGGGGGAAATATCAGTACTGTTACCTCCTGTTCATTTATTGCTGCTATGGTAACCAAAATGCAACCTCACTACTCCTTATGAGCCAGCAACGCCAATGATGCCATTACAAAGACCTCCCCTACTTGGCCAAGCCTGCCCCCATGTCTATGACACCTGACAAACAATAACTTGCTGTATAAACCTCTTTGTGCCTAAACAAATTGCAGAATACGTCACCTTCCCAACATTTTAATGAAGGCTCCTGAATGTGCTTCCAGGCACATTCTCATTAGAATGGAGTGGTGTCTCCTCTCATATGCACGCTAACTATGAATTTCTATGTTGCTCAGTAATGAGAGGCACTGGAGCATTAAAGAAAGGAATCTTGTAGTGATGGGAAGGCATGAGTTCTGTGTCTGCTTGGGTAGAAACCTAGGTTGAGTCATGCAGGTCTTTGAAGGTGCTTTGTCACCTGAACGTTTGTGTCCCACACAAATTCGTGTTTTGAATCTTCCCCAAAATGATGGAATTAAGAGGTGTAGAGTCTAGGAGATGATCAGGTGGCGAGAGCCAAATCTACCAGATTAGTAGCCTCATAAAGATACCCAGAGAGTTAACCACATGAGGTCACAAGGAAAGCACCATCCAGGAAGCAAAAAGAGAGCCCTCGCCAGAAACTAACTCTATTAGTGGCCTGAGCTTGGATTTCCCAGCTTTAAAGAATAAATAATGCTGTTTACAAGCTACTCAATTTCTGCTCTTTTCTTTTGCTATGGAAGCTCAAATGGACTGAAATAATAGGTATAGCTGATTTAATCCAGTGTGATATGGGATTCCCCTCTGTATGCTGTGAATACCATTGGTTAATAAATAAACTGTCTTGGGCCCGCACAGGGAATAGAAGTAGGCATAGAAAACTAAACTAAATGCTGGGAGAAAGAAGGAGTAGTTAGGAAGAAGCCATCTAGCCCTGCAGGAGACAGACGCCAGGACTTTATCTGGTAGGGCCACAACTTTGTGGCAATACACAGATTACTAGAAATGTGTTAGATTAAGATATAAGAGTTAGCCAATAAGAAGCTAGAGCTAATGGGCCAAGCAGTGANTGATTTAAATAATATAGTTTCTGTGTGATTATTTTGGGGCTGAGCAGCCAGGAATCAATAAGTGGCTTCCTTGCAACACCAGTGGACTTTCCAGTCTGCACCAAGAGTTAGGGAAGCCAAAGTGGCAGAGCACAGGCATCCATCCTTGCATTCCTTAAGAAAGACTTCTCATGTAGTTCAGAAAACCTCCTAGAGTCAGGTAAACTGAGGCAGGGGAGTGAAGCTGAAAGCAAACAGCACTCTTTCTGCACATCCTGCCCTGCTGGAGTGAGCTACTGGACCACACCACTGGCTCTTTCAGCCATGTTGACACTTACCAGCCATGCAACAAACATCACTGAAGAACTAACTCATCTCCACTTCCAGTGCTGAGCTCTGCCTCCTGGCCATTCAAATGCTTTAGCAATGGCTTTCTGCCTTTCAAGTCTCTTTGGTTCTCCAGCTGGGCATCCTCAGCCTGCAACAGGGCCTCCTACGGTGAAGGATAGAGACAGGAGGGACATACCTGCCCATACAGATTAGCCCAGGGCTCTGACCAACTCCTGGCAAAGGCCACAGGGTAGAATTGATTAAATAATCCCCAAGGTTACTTCTCAGTGGTATACCTCACAGGCATTTTAACAACCTGCAGAAGCAACAATGGAATGTTTCCAAGACTAGCTTTCCTCCTTTTTGAATTGGTTCATGTATTCATCATATACGTGTTGGAAGTCCTTCTGTTCAGTGCCAAACCCTCATACTGGTGGGGTGTCTTGCCACATAAGAATGTGGGATCCCTTCTCCAGAGGCAGAAACAGTTCTTCTTTTCCCTACTCTGTTTTCCTCATCTTTCTTATCTTCAGCGAGTCAACCGAGGCCAACCAAAGCCAAAGTCAGGTACCCCAGAGAATACCTGCATCTTCCTAGAATGGAACTGCCTTAGGTATGCTCAAGAGTTGAGAATGAACTCTTCTGATCTTTTGATTCCCCACCAAGAGGCTCTGTGCCACCCCTTGACTGAGATTCTTACTGAACAAAAGAGAGTGGCAGAAGATTCTGGATCAAAGGAGAGTAAACATTCAAGAATCCATCCCTAGTGATTTGGCAAGAGGGCAAATCTCCACCACACACACCATCGTCATCTACATGACATCATGTAAAAAGCGGGTGCAAATGCCCACTGCACGCACCATCATCATCTACATGACTTCATAGCAAAAGCACGTGCAAAGGTAGAATTATTACGACTAGGCAAGCCAACAACTACAGCACATCAAATCCCAAGTGTAAGGCCTCTCTGAGCAAAACCTTTGGTGGCTACACTGCTCCCGTGGCATCCAGCTGGCTCTAATGCTGGTCACAGGGTTGGACTTGGTGAGGAGAGAATGAGGAAAGTTCAGTTCCCACAGGACCCTGTGACAGGCAAGGAAAGAGTAGACCGTTCCGGAGACCTAAAGAGAGGTTGGACGGAAGACATAAAGCTGATCATATAGACTTTGATTAGCTGTTGAAGGAAAGGGAAAATGGAGGAGAGGAAATCTTCCAGCAAGAGGAATCGCTCAGGGGAAGGTCTCTCCTGGGAAAATGGAGTACATCTGGGGAACTTTCAATGGCTGTCACTCAAAGTGCTCTTAGCAGAAAAGGAGCAGCTGCAAATGAGATAGACCATAAAGGACAATGAAGAAACATGCTCTGGATTGTTTAAATATATTCCAAAAGCAAGAGAGAGAAACACTATGATGCTCTGAGATGAAGAGTATGAGCAAATTCCACTGTGGAAAGATCAGTGAATCACACAAGCAGGCGGAGCATAGCTGAGCAAGGTGGACATCAAGGAACCTGATCTAGAACTCCAGCAAATGTTCTGGTGGAAGGAAATTGTCAGTGGGGGTGGAGAGATAATATGAAGGCAAGGTTACAGGACCTCCTAGGCCATTGCAAGCAACAACTTGGAGAGAGGAGGAATGTCAGACCATGGAGCTGATGATAGTGTTTCCTGGGCCAGGGGCCATGGCGAGGAGTGGACTGGCAGGAAGTAAATTTTCATGCTTGGGACGATTGCTCAAAAGGCATTCAGTGGGGGATATCTAGAAAGCATCAGGATGAAGGGCACTGGGCATAGAGAAAGGGGTAGGTTTCAGGCTCATGGGACTCGGGATTTCCAGAATATCTTCGGTAGTGGCTGTGAGTGAGATTATATCTCTCTCTTCCAAAAGACACTGGCATCCAATTCCTCAGGACCTATGAATGTAATTTTCTCTGGAAATAGAGTCTTTGCAGATAGACAATTAAGGTGAGGTCATTAGTGTAGCCCCAAATCCATGGAAACATGTCCTAGTAAATCCAAAAGACTCAGGCAGACTGCACAAGGGTAGACATGTGTGAAGAGGAAGGGGGAGAATGGGGTGGCACAGCGACAAGTCAAGAAATGCTAGGCTTCCAGCAAACCACCAGATGCTGGACAGCCCCAGAGATTAGCACCCCAAGGAAGCAGTGCGGGCATGGGATCTTCCCAATAATTCAGACATCCCTCAGAGGAATGTCCACCTGTCACACTGAGAAGCCCAGATCATTACAGCCTCTCCACAGGAAAAACACCATCGCTGGGCCCTTTAAGCCAATGCTGGGGTCACACTACTTAAGGAGACCCCACTACAAAACTACCAAAACTTCAGTAAAGCCTGAAAGTAATCAGCCCTCTCCACCATCAAATATATACTTCCCTCTCATGCTGTGAGAAAGTTCAAAATCACTTTAGAATCAGAAAATGAATTACAAAGGCATCAAGAATACATTTTCAAGAAGACTTCATATCTCAAGTTATGTGTTGGGGGTTCTCTTGGGAACTCGGATCCCCCCTCCTATCACTTTTCCCATCTTCTTTATAACCCCAAATTCTGATCTGCCAGCTGTCACCTCCCTCCTTCCAGTCTGGCTGCCCTCCTTCCTGCCTGCCCTGGTAATTCCCATCATATATCTCTGTGACTGATGAATAGGAAGTTAATCAGAGCGCGATCGGCTGCTCCTTCAACTCAGGGACTCATTTTGAGTTGTCTTAATTGAACCGTCTCCCAGGGAAAGATGAACTGTAGATAACCATCGGGAAAGCCTGATAAAAGGGTGGAGAGATGAGCCTTCTAAGAGGAATATATGTCAAAGCCAGGTGACAGGAGCCTTAGGTTCACCAAAAATCATTCAACTGGACAGTTACTCACTCAGCAAATGTTTAGCACGAGCCCCCACTGGGCTAGGTCTGCAGGAAGTGAGACGTGTCGTTGTCACTGCTCTCAAGCCCTCATCCCTGCCTTTCCTGGAGAAAGCCGAGGACCATTCAAGAGGGATTATCCTGGGATGGATGGTTCCTCTCGCATCACAGAATGACAGGTTGAGATAGTGGCCCGGGTTTTAAAGAGCAAAAGAGACTACAGCCCACCCTAGCCAGATCACTTTCCAAATTGATTCTCCCTTCGCCAGACAGAGCTGTCGGGCTCTATTCCCCACCTTTCTATACAGTTGTGTCTATGTGAGTTCTGGCTAATGAGAATACACATGGAAACAATAGACACTCCTCTGGACCCAATCCAGAAAGCTTCCCACACAAGTTTTCTGTCTTCTTTCCTACAGTGCTACAGACTCCAAGACTCTCTAGATGAGGTAGAAGAAACCCCTTACGGCTCCTCAAGCAACTGGTGACTCCATATTAGATGTGTGCTGTTAAGCCTTTGACATCTAACAGAGTGAGAGGGAGGGGCTAGTCCCTGAACACTGGCATCCAGAAACTCAATTGCAGTGGTACCAGAGAGACTCAGGTCAACCTTTCCCCTAGTAAGGGAGAAGCCAAAAAAAATGTATGGCCTTGGCAGAGAGGATGTCAACACACAAATACCGTCCATTCATCGGCAGAAGTGTGCCTGGATAAAGCCAATCTCTGAGCCTTAAGCTGCATTTCCAAACATTTCCAAAAGCAAATGGGCCCTTTCCACTTTCCATTTAAAATCAGGCTCTGCAGTCCTCAAAGACTGGAGAGTTCTCAGACTCCCCATCTCCCACTCAGAAGTCTGGCCATCCAAAATCAGACAGAGGCAGAGGCCAAATTCATTAAAAGTAAATTTCGATCAGTATCTGCTCAGGAAGAATAATTAGGGGAGGCAATCAGATTGTTTATTCGTCTATCACATGGAAAAATCTGTGTGCGCCCCCATTGTAGATTTCAGTCCCAGAGAGCAATCATTTAGCCTGGGCCCCTGCTATGAAAAGCAAGCCCACTGATATTCAAACATGCATCAACATCATCATTTGCTAATAGTAGCTAATGGCTTTAATCACAGAATAAAACAAATCAATAATTAACCTTAGCCGTAGAAGTGCAAGTTGAATTCAAAAATAATGAATTCACTAATGGCTCTCACTGCCATTAGTACATATATGTCAAGGTAAATATGAAGAAATGTGCCCATTTGCTAGTGGCTAATCTAGTCATAAATGATCAGATTAGGATTCAAATGGGAATGTGCCCTAAAAGTGGGCAGTAAGCAATGCATCCACTAAGTTGACTCTTGTTTATTATGAAAACCATAAGACTATATGCAAAACCATTTGTTAGCCTAGCCCCAGTATGTTCCTGGTTTAGGCAAGAAACACACAACAGACAATCACAGAGCCATTAGGGACCCTACTTTCTAGGGTACTGGGTAATTACAGCTAGACACAATGAGTTTCTAGTAGAGGGGCACTTTGATGCAGGGTCTACATATAGGTAGTAAGCATGTGATCTGCCTGGGGAAGCCTAAAAAATATTACACTCCATTTTTTAAAAATATTTTTAATTTCTTTTTGAAAATCCATACTTGGAGCATATCCATTCACTTTGTCATAAATAAGACATTGGCTCAGGCCTTGAATGATGAGCAAATGTTGTAGACCGACAAAGACCAAAGGCCACAAAACAAAATAAAGAAAAAGGATCATAAAGGTGCCTAATAGCTTGCAAGTGTAGCTATGTGACTACAGAGCCAGGGACTCATGGGGGCGGGGAGGGGACTGTGCTGGGGAGTTAGAAAAAGCCCAGTCACCAAGGGCTTCCATCTTCTGCTCATATTCTTAGGTTGTTGTTTTTTTGTTTCCAAAACACAATAAAAGATACTGAGGGCTGGACTCATGTGTAATAGGAAGAAAGATACACCAGGGCCGATAGCTTTAGTGCTATGCTTTTACAATGGGCAAAAAAGTAGGCTTTATTTGAGCAAATGTGTTTGTTTATCTCCAATTGTAAGCAATTACCCTGAGGCTCAAATGACTGAATAATTTTCAAGAGTTGGGAAGTGCTGAGCTGGAAAACCTCTATGATAAATGCAGAGATGTTTCACCCAAAGGCTAGCCCATGCTTGGATCATAGTCAGTTCTACTTACATGTAAATATAATGTTTTTTATTTGTTTTTAACATAAAATTTGAATAGGTACGATGTCTTTACAGATAATGTAGAACCATCTCTCTCCGTTTTATGAGAGTCGCTAAGGCAGATATCTTTGATTACCTACCCAGTGGCCATCTTCTGCTTTCATGCTTGGAAAGCCTTGATTTTATGCTATTGCTTATTTTTCTTCCTCTAGATGCAAATAAATCCTTAATGGTTAAACCCAACATGAAGATTGCATTATCCTTGCTACTGACTCCTATATACAGTCTTATATCCAGTTTCTGGCCATAATATACAAGATGAAATCTACTGGGGCTTCTGGGTGAAGTGTTTTCTTTCTGGTTGATAAACGCATCCTCTCTTTTTCTGTCTCAAGAAATGTTCTGAGGCTGTCATGAGCAGGAAAACCTAAAGACAATGTCAGATCCTTTAAGGAGAACTGGGAAGACAAGGGAAGTATGAGTCTGAATCCTCCATTATGAAGCTAAATTCCTGAGGTTACTAACTAGTAAGGCTCTTATCTTCAACCTTCTTATCTGGGACAATATATCTCATGTTTATTGGTTTGTTTAAGAAATCTTGATCAGAGTCCCCAGTGGTAGCCTAAAACATCTTCACTATCACAGATTGCCTTGGGTAGTAGTGAGTCAGTGCATACTTATGCCAGAGCCACTATGTTGGGTGTCCCCATCTGACGGATCAGAGTATTTCCTTATTCCTTGTCTGGAGTACTTACAGGAGTCTCTCGACCACACATGAGCATCTGGGTTGAATGTCTCCAGTTGACCACAAATCAGTTCATTACAGTTTCAGAGAGAAAATGTAACCAGTCATGGATTACTTTATTAAAAATCTCTTGAGTACTTGTTTCATATTAATCATCATTCTGAGTGCCAAAGAAGACATCTAAATGATTTCCCTCTGATAATGGACAGTTTATTAGCGCAAAGAGGATAACAATTATAAGAAAGCAAAAATGTGACAGATCTTTAAGGACAATCCTATGAAAAGATTCTATGTTGAATTCAATCTTTAATACCGAAGAACTAATTGATGAAAGACCTGCAGGAGTCTTCCTGCATCTAATCTAGATACAAAGAGAAAGATGAAAAAGATAAAGGAAAGTACTAACCACCAACATATACAAGATACTTTGATGAGAGTGCTAACAACCAACATGCACTAGGTACTTTGCAGAGTTCAGGTGTGCCTTAGCTAGGGTTTTTTATTGCTGTGAACAGATGTGAACAGAGGCTTAGTCCATTATCATCATGGTGGGAAGCAAGGTAGCATGAAGACAGACATGGTGCTGGAGAAGGGGCTAAGAGTTCTTACATTTTAACCGGCAGGCAACAGGAAGTGGTCTGTCTTACTTATGTAGCTTGAGCAAAGGAGACCTTAAAGCCCAATCCCACAATGACACACTTCTTCCAACAAGGCCACACCTACTCCAACCTCCAGTAAGGCCACACCTCCTAATAGAGCCACTCCATTTGGGAGCCATTTTCTTTCAAATCCACACAGGCAGTTGTTCTGTCCTCTGTGTGAACTAACCTCTTCATTTTTCACTGCTGTCACATGAGGTAGGTATATTGTTGATGCCATTTACCGATTAAGGAGAAATGAAATCAAGAGGTAACTTGCCTAACATCAGAAATCCTTTAGATTACAAAGCCAATACACACACTCATGCAGCCTGGTGCAAGCACCTACTTCCTTGCCATCGCCAAGGAGTGGACATGTCTGAAGATGAGCGTGGCATGAACAAAGGAGATGCAAAGCAAAAGAATGAGATATGGAAAATTCCAAGGAAATTTCTGAGAGATGGATGTTAAAAAGTCACCAGAGCTAAATCCTAAGGATCCAGAATAAGAATGTGAGGTTTTAATGTATTTGAAAAAATAAAATTTCCTACTAACTTTTAGATCTTGGAAGCACATTATCCATCTGTTTTCTCATGATCTAACTGGTCAAAGAGGCTGAGAAGGGATTTCCCAAGGCCATTCTGGAAGGAAGAAAGTTATATCCTCCTTCTGGAAACAATGAGAGTGGACAACAGGGAAAAGGCTAGGGATAATTAGGAAGTGATACCCTAAGCCTTGTGTGATGGATAATCTTGACTGAGTTGAAAGGTGGTCATGAGATTATTTAAACACATTTCTGGATATCCCTTTGAAGACATTTCCAGAGAGGATTAATGAGGCAACACTATCTAATATTGTTGAGTCAACATGAAATAAAAAGGGAATTAGGATCTCAATTCACATTATATGCATTCTTTATTTACTTCTTGACTATTATGATTCGGTCTATTTTTCTCTGCCATTCCCTCCTCACTATGATGTATTGCGACCTCTAAAAGCATGAGTCAGAATAAATCTTTCTTCTTCACTTGTTTATATTAGGATTCTGTTGCAGCAAAGAAGACTGATCAACACACTTGGTGACTCATTGAGTATAAGAGATGGGATTAATGGAGTGACTTAGTTAATCCTCGAGTCTGAAGCTGGGAAGAAGGTGAAGAATGATACCAATAATATAGGCCACATAAGGAGTCAAAAACATGTGACTCAGCAAGTGAGGAAGAGAGTGGACACTTTGAGGACTTCTCGAACCTGGGGCACCAGGTTTCTTAGAGAAAATGACCAATAGGATGCTGGTCAGTCATAGTTGGTCCATCACATAAACTACATAGAATTGACCTAGAGCTGATTTGTGGAGCCACTGGAAAACTAACTGTATACAATCACAACCAATTTGCATTGCTTTTTAAAATCTCATAGTAAGTGCTGAGAGCTCTACTCAGGTTAATGGTACCGTAATGCTGGTGTTAGCATTATCTGGTCCCATATTTCCAGAGAGTTAGCAGCCAGAAGGGGTTCTCTTAGCTTTTATAGAATAACAACCAAGGGTGGTGGTGGAAATTTTAAAACATCTTTTCAATATTTTTAATGTGGCATTTATAGTGTGATAAGCATCTTTCTAAGTATTTTCATATTCTTAGTCATAATTTCTTCTATGGTCCCTATCTCACTATGAGGCAGAAAGGTTATTTCCATTTTATGAGTAAACAAACTGAAGCACAAGAAATCCTATAATTGGTAGATGATTATGGGAGTTCAAACACAAGTTGTCTGCCCTCTAGATCCATGTTCCTTATTTATCCCAGCCAATCTCTTAACTACTAAACAAATTCTGCCTCTTCATCTGTTTAGTTTCCAACCATGAATAAAAGAACCCATCTCTAACTGGCTTGATCATTCAAAGGACACTAGAAGCCTCCATAACTTACTAGATCACGGTCATAAACAAAACTTGAGTCAAAGGTAAAAAGGATGTGAGATGGACCTGCGTTCTCACTCTTGAGATCTCCTTAGCTTTGCTGGTTTTGGCTCTGCCCTCGGAGGGCATACCCTGGTTCTTATCAGCTTGCATCCCAACACCTCAGAGATGCTTCTAAATTCTAGTCCAGTGGAATAGAGAAGTCCTCAAGTCTGATCTCAAACTTTAGTCTTAAGTGATTGCACAATTAGGCTGTTGACTTCGGCAACCATTCCTGACTTTTAACTTTTAGAGAGAAATATTTATTTGCATATTCTCACAGTTCATACTGTGTACAATTCATTACCTGAAAGTGAGCATTGAATATGATACTGTAAAAGCCCATGTGTGTATCTTGTGGGCATCATCAGGTCTCCACCTTGACTTAAAAGTCATTGGGGTTTCGATTAAGTAGATATTAAATGATTTTCCTGGGTACATTTCACTCTGGGGGTACTTAGAAGGTCCTCAAAGAAGAAGAACATTAAAGGAAAATGTCTTTTCCTTCTTTCCAGATTGGAAGAATATAATTGGGTACCCTCCATACCAACCCTGTAAACTAATTACCTCCGTGTACAAATTGAACCCTGCAATAATTATAAGTCCATTTAGACATGTACATTTATTATAGTGACTCGGGTTCCTTGATGTCTTACTTCTATGCTCTAGCCCTGTGAGGCGTTGGAGCCTGGCTCCCATGGTTTTCTTGAAGCTAGCTAATTGTGGGCCACATATTTGGACTTAACTTTCAGCTTTGGTCCCAGACATCCTGTGAGAAAATACTTACCACAGTAACACTTCTATTCCTTGTCTGCCACAGGCCCAGTGGAAATTAAGATCCAGTAGGTGGTGGTCTCTAGTCCCTGCCTCATATTAGGAAACACCAATAAGGTAGAAAGAAAGGTTCTTAGATTCATGGAAACCTCTTAGATCGTTAAGCATTTAGTTGTACAGTGGAGATGCACAAAATTCAAAGAGGGAAGTAACTTACCCAGGTCCACTGAGTCAAAAAAAGAACTAGGAGTGAAGCTTCCCATCCCCACGCCAGGGTTGGACCACATACAGCTCTGAATGTGCTTGCAAAATGGCCAGGTGACCACCTTGTCTCATGCTGTATATGTACTTCGCAAGGATACTCTTCTTGTTCTCTCTCTCCCAATCCCCTTTTCTCTCTCCCCCTTCCTCTCTCTTCCTTTACTCTCTCCCTCTCTGTAGGTGTGGGTGATTTATTGGAAGAGGGGTGTGTATGCATGTGTGTGTGTGTGCACATGTGCATCCAGAGAACGGACCACAACAGAGAGAAGACATGAAAACCTTTAGAGGGCATCTTCAAAGGACATTTCCAGGACAGTGTCAGCAATCCCTCCCACCAGGCAATTCCCACCTACTCCAAGATCAGAGAGAACTGAAATTGTGACAACCTACCACTGGGCACAAGGACACAAAGCTGTTCCTACAGAAAACCCAGAGGAATCCAACACTCAGAGTCCAGAATGCAGCTACTGAAGGTCCCCTCCCATCCCCTGCAGATGTGCCTCCTGTCCCCTCTCCCCCCACCAGTAACACTCAAGTGGTCACACAAGCAAGGACTAGTGGCTAATGGCTAGGGAGAAAAGGTGAAAATCTGTCATGGCCTTTTTCCCATGGCCTGTCTCTGCCCTTATTTAAAAGCTATTTTATTACATTAAAAGACCCAAGACACTTGTAACTGTATTGAAAATCAAAGTCACTTAGGAACAAAGAAAGTAGAGATGGCTAGAATCTGGTTTAGAGAAAGTTACAAGAGCAAAAAGCAGACCCTACACCCAGAAGCCTAGGAGTTCTGTTGCTGCTGCTGTTGTGAAGTTATTGGTGTTATTTTTATTATTGTTTTGGTGTATTGTACTTGGGTTTTTGTTTTGATCCTCTCTACCAGGAGTGGCTGAAATTGAGACTTTCAAGAACCCTAGTAAATTACAGAACCACCTTCCACACACACACACAGGAGGAGAAACAGAGAGGTGTGGTGTTCTGAACAGTGACAGGCAGCCACAATTCACCGTCTCAGGAATATGCCTCTCCCAGGACTCGTGGTTTGTTTGTTTGTTTTTTCTGCATACATCTCTTCTCCCCTATTTGACTGTGAATTCCCTTGGGGCTGAAGTAAGAGAGATTCTTCTCTCTGTCCTCTTCTCACCTGAAAATGGTTTTTAGCCAGGTTGGGCTTGTACAGTCATTCATTGGCTGAGGGCCTGGAGTGAGGGGATGGGGCCTTTCAGTCTTCTTGAGGGAAAGAATTCAGTTGAGAGGCATAGACTGTCAAGTGGAATTTTATTTAGCAACACAAATCATACACACCAAAGAAAGACTGGAGCAGACTGTCCTAAGAAAGGAAGCAGCCAGGTGGGGTCTACAGTGTGGGCTCTAAATAAAATTTTATGAATATTTATGAGATTGGTAGTGTATTCACTGGGGTAAGGTAACCCACCTCCCACAGTCATGATGGACTGTACCTTGCTTTAAGGTATTTCTTATTATCCAGACAAGCCCACAAAGGGTGGGAGGAGGTCAGAATCCCAGCGTGACTATGAAATCAAGGTCTTTTGAGGACGCAGACCCTTTGTTAGTGCGCATGTGTGGCAACTGGCACCTTCATCTGCAGTAGAGTAGCAATAGCTTACCCTCAGCATCAAGGACGTCTAACCACAGGGGCATTCCAACCATCGGGAGATAGAACAAATCAACTAGAGATGCAGTATCCCCAGTTTTCCCCAATCTTACTCCATGCTTATCCTGTATCCATACGACATAGAACACCCAAGCAAGTGAATGAAGAGCTGAAGCTCTTGTCTCCATGGAAGACTGCTTTCATGAGCCCTGCATACAGCGGATATACGGTGATTATATTTTCATGCAAAGTCCTGCCTTTCAGAAAGCCACCAGATGGGTGGTTATCACACAGTGTGACATTGAAATGCTGCAATAAGAGGTAAGAGAATCCAGTCAAAACCCTCTCTCTGTAGAAGGGACACTGGGTCTTTCCAACTGCAAGGAGGATTTAAAAAAAAAAAGTAATTTCCGGTCAACTCTAAAGTACCATCAGACAATTAAACTCAAGGGGCTGCTCTAAGGTCAGATGCAAACAAAGCCAAATTTCCAAACAAAGTTGGAATCCATTTAAAGGAACATTGTGCAACAACTCTGAAGATGAAAATAAATTACTGAAAAATGATGCTTCGGGAACCCAGATTTAACTCAGCAAGGGGCAGTTCTGCAAGGAGAGCTGCTGGGAGCCAGGCGATGAGACAAGGGGATGAGCTCATCCTCTGGCCACCCACAGCTGCTGACCCGCCCTGCTGAGGCCAGAGGAGGTGGACACTTCAACTGGCTTTTAAAAGGTGAGGAAAATTAATGTGACTCAGCTGCCCCCTGGGGTTCCAGAGGAAAGACTTCCTTGGAAATAGCTAATGCCACTGGTTGTGAATCAGACAAGATTTTGAGGTGGAGGTTGTGACAGAGGCTAAAAATGGAAGGATAAAAACACAATTGGTAAAATTTTGCATTGTGATAAAAATCCAATACAGTGGGGCTGGGTGAGGGCTTGGAATTTCATCAGCTCTATGAACTATCTCCAGAATAGAGGGACAGGGGCTGGGTTTTATCATGTCCAAAGTAAATAAGTAAAGCAATATTTCATATA
>LOEQ01001992.1:149998-160126 GCA_001685075.1 Bramus lutescens | reverse complement strand
CTGCCACTTTTCCACAGCCGCCCCGTGGAGAGACTGAGGTGGGGGTGACATCAGTGGCCTTCTCCAGCTTCGACTCCAGCCTTTTTGTTCTGGGCACAGAAGGTGGCTTTCCCCTCAAGTGTTCCCTGGCAGCAGAGACAGCTGCCCTCACTCGGATACCCAGCTCTGTGCCCCTCAGGGCCCCGGTGCAGTTCACCTTCTCTCCCCATGGTGGCCCTGTGTACTCTGTGAGCTGTTCCCCCTTCCACAGGTAGGGGCATCAGCCTGGGCTTGCCACTCAGGCACGGGGAAAGCTGCCCTGCCGCAGGCTTTTCAGCACCAGTATTCTGATTCTTTGCACTTTGGTAGTTGGTCCCAGGACCTGCCCCATTTTCCACAGGTAGACGGCCGAGGAGGTGATGGTGGCAGCACCATGCAGACGCCCTTTTCTACACTGTCTAGGAATCTCTTCCTGAGTGCTGGGACGGATGGCCATGTCCACCTGTACTCCATGCTGCAGGCCCAGCCCCTGACCTCACTGCAGCTCTCTCACAAGTACCTGTTTGCCGTGCGCTGGTCCCCTGTGCGCCCTTTGGTTTTTGCTGCTGCTTCTGGGGAAGGTACGCAAGAGCCACAAGGCCTGTCTTAAGTGGAGGGGTCATGTGGTGAGGATGGTTTTTATCCCAGCCACTGGCACCCACCACAAGGCACACAGGAACAGTACATGCCACAGCCTCTCCCAGCTCTGGTTTCTATTTTCTGAACCTTTCTCCCTGCAGGTGATGTACAACTGTTTGACCTCCAGAAAAGCTCACAGAAACCCACAGTTTCCATAACACAAACCCAAGATGGCAGTCCTGTCTACTGTCTTGAGTTTAACAGCCAGCAGACTCAGCTCCTAGCTGCTGGTGATGCCAAGGGCACGGTGAAGGTGTGGCAGCTGAGCACAGCCTTCAGGGAACAAGGGCCCAGGGAGATAGAGGGCTTGGATCAACTGGAAGTGGAAATAGCTACCTGAGGGCCACAAGGAGCAGCAGGGATGTGTTCCTTCAGGAAGGCGGTGTGCTAAGTTGAATAAAGAGGAACAAAAGTTTCTAGGGGGAGAACTGAGTCCTTTATTTGTCTTTTACATGAAAACAGAATTTGGGGAGGGAGAAGAGAGAATAAGGAAGATGAACCAGCTGCTTTGATTTTAAGTGGGAATGAGGGCAGCTGGCTGTGCAGGGGTTTGGGTCCCACAGCAACATGGCGATTATGATTGGACTGTAAGCGGTTTACTGAAGCACCATTTTCTACCAAGTCTTACCCCAAGCTAACTAAGCAGGCCTATGGTTACACTGGAAAGTAACATTGTCTGGAATATTTTCCTGGAAAGCACAGTAACATGCAGCAAGGTGACAGCAGGGCAAGCAATGTGGGTCAGGCTCACCTACGAGCCAAGGGTCAATTCACAAAGAGTGAGCGGGTGAACTCGATGTAGTCGAAGGCAGTTGGGAGTTCACGGCCTTTGCCATCCACATAGGGCTTCATGTGGGAGACGCAGTAGTCGGCTTGTTCCCGGGTCAGGTTCTGGAGGAGAGGTGGTATGGTCAGCTCAACCATGACAAGTGCCCATAGGAAAGGAGTTGTTGGGCCAGGCCTAATCGGCCAGCAGACACAGGCTTCCTGACTGTATGTGTGGGGTGCCCAGGGGCTCTGGCCCTTCCCAAGGTCCTACCTGGTAGAGCTCCTCCTTAGTCACATATGGCTTGCCCTCAGAGCTGAGGGCCCGGAAAGCGCTCTCAATCTCTTCACTGGACTTGACATTCTCCGTTTCGCGGCTGATCATGAAAGCCATGTATTCTTGCAGGGAGACATGACCATCCCTACAGGAGGCAGGTACAATGAGCAGGGTGCTCACAGGGAGGCAAAGACTGTCCCCTTTCCCTTCAGCTTACCTGTTGGGGTCAACAGTGTCCAGGATTGCTTCAAACTCGGGGTCAGGCTCTCCTTCCTCTACCATTGGCAGATCGTAGCCCAGGGAACGAAGACAGGACTTGAATTCCTGATGGTTCAGCCGGCCAGACTTGTCCTTGTCAAAGTGTCTGTAGTACAGAGCCCAGGGCTCAGCATATGGTCCCTGCCTCCCATCTACCCTCGGCCAAGGTACCTGGGCCATACTCACTTGAACATCATGCTGAATTCCTTGAGGGCCTCCTCAGTCACGCCTGTTGTATTCCTAGAAGAAGAACAGAAGTAGGGAGCAGACCTTCCATGCAGAGGTGACATCTTCTTCCCTCCTGTGCCAGTCCCTTGTTGACAGCTGTACTCAGGGTGGTCCCCCACCCTGGCCCAGACCCTGGTACCTGGCCTGGATCTGCTGTTCCAGGTTGTGCTGCATGCGCATGCCCAGCTGGTCCAGCTGGTCCCACTGCTGGGCCAGGCCCACAGTGCTGTGCTCAGTGTACTTGTTGTCCAGGATGAGGGCTTCCTCCATGGCAGCCCCCAGGTCCTCAATTTTCTTCAGCTGACTTCTCATGGCTCGAATCTCTTGGTGCTTGCGCTGCCGGGGAACAAACCAGTGTGAGGCAAGGACGCCTCAAGCCCCAGAACCCAGCAGAGATCTCCCAGGGCCGGAAAGAGTCAGGAAAGGAGAGTGGGAGGGGGTAGGATGTGGAGGGGAAAGTCTTCATAAAGCAACTGGCAGAGGTGCCAATAAGAATGCGATGTGCACGCAAGGACCTCTTGGCCTCTTCAAATAGGGCTCCGTTACAGCAGCTAGCAGAGACTTTCTCAAAAAGAAGCCCCAAGCTGCTATTTTATTTATTTATTTATTTTGGTTTTCGAGACAGGGTTTCTCTGTAGCTTTAGAGCCTGTCCTGGAACTAGCTCTTGTAGACCAGGCTGGTCTCAAACTCACGAGCTGTTTTTTAAGTCAAGGGAAAAACGGCCTTGGCAGCTTCAGGATGAGTGGCTGCCTGGCTGGGGGCCTCTGGGGTGGCCAGAGCACTTTGGGCACTCACTTTGGTAGCTTCGAGCTGAGACTCTAGAGTTCCTGACTCTTCCACCATGCAGGACCTAAACACAGAAGCACAGTGAGCAGGGTTCCATCACAGCGGATCAGTGTCCACATTTAACTCTTCCTCCTGGTACAAAGTGCCAGAGCCTGCAATGCTGTTCACAGAAGAACAACCCATCTGGTGTTGACCTCCCTTCTAACAGGCCTGAGAAAGGGCAGGCACCATTTCCTTTTCAGAGACACATAGGCCAGAGGCCTCTCAGCTCTTGAAAGGTCACTAGGGAATTAAATTCGTTCCCCATAGGAACAGAGCAGTTTCAGGCCTGATAGCATGAAAGTCCCCTTTCTGCACCAACAGGAGGCCAAGAACCCAACAGACAGGAGTCCTTGGGGCTGTAAGGACAGTCAAGACACTGACAGTCCCCTTAGCCCAACTTTAACCCCTCTTAGGCTACTGAGGGGAAAAGCCACATTCTAAGAGACAGCATGGCCAGTAAGATAGCTAAGTGGGTGTGCTGGCCAACTGGTTCCAGATGAGGACAGCTGTGAGAGAACTCTGGATTTGGGTTCCAGCATCTAGACACAGCCAGGCTAGGTCTCCTTTTGAAGGCCATTTTCTGAGAAGCCTGCTTCTCTCCAAGATGTGTGAGTACAAAGAAGGTTCCCAGTGAACAAAGACATCAAACAAGCAGGGTCACGTGCAGGGACAAGTTCACACAGTGCACACAGCCCCATCTCTGTACCCATGTCTACCCCAATCTACCCTTGTGACTTCAGTGACCCAGGAAGAACTCTACAATCTCCCCAAGCTCAAAATGCTTTAGCAAGGCAAGGCACCAGGCTTCCTCCTACCCCAGCAGTTGAGACTCACAGGCACACCCCATCCCCCGGGAAAAGGGAGCCCCAGGGACTGGGGCAGGACGCAGGGCCAGTGCATCAGAGGGGTTGGAACCTCCTCCCAAGTGGCTAGGGTGTGGGTTAGAAAGCAGAGCCGCCTGGGAGTCCAGAGTGCATTGGTAAAACCACAGTGAGGGAAGAAGAGAAATAAGAGGAGAAGAACCTTCCAGACAGATCATCCCCAACTTCATACTGATAGACACGAATGACCCGACGATATGCTATGCTATTCAAAGAAAAGAAACCAAATGAATATACCAAAGGAAGGCGAGGCAAGAGCATATCGAGACAGACATGTGCCACAAGCTGGCAGCCTGGCATCAGGTGGGAACCATGGGTAGGTAGCTCAAGGGGCATTTGGGCCAGGTGGGACAAAGCTTGGGAGGAGCCACAGGTGAGGAAGCATGGCACTGCACAGAAACAAGACCAAGAGCAGCAGACAGCATAGGGTGGGGAAGCCTGTGGTGCTCAGGCCAGATGCTGCAATCCTTCCCGCCTTGCAAAGCCTCTTACAACCTGACTGATTGGGGCAGGTTTCTGTGGTCATTACCCTTACATGCCTGCCTTGCCCCTATGCAGAACCTCCCGGACACTAGTTAATCCTTAGTCTGGCTTGGCCTGGCAAGAATGGCCAGGGGGATGGCCTGGGTACAGGCTCCTGGTGGGACTGGGAGATAGCCCTGCTCCTCCCGGGGACTCCTCCAAGCCCTATCTCCACACCACATTATAACATAGGTAATTCTGCCTTTAGCTAGGGTGAACAATTTAGCTAGGGAAGATAGGGCCACCTCAGTCCTAAGGGGGCTGCAGAGCTTCCCTCAACTGGATACTGTACTCAGCCCAAGCTCCTAGCACAGCCATCCAGCTTCTATGTCCACTGACCACTAAGGCTTAATGCAAATCCTAATGGTCACCATGGGAAAACAGGCCAAAAGGAAGTTGCTAATCCAATCCTGGTGAACAGGCATGGACAGGGGTTCTAGGCATTAAGACTCTGGCTTCCTCTCACGGTGACATTCCTTGCCTTGAAAGAGGGGAAGTGATTCCCGCAAAGACCATGCGTTCTTCTAGCAGGGACAAAGGGCATGGGCAAGATGGGCAGGAGGCCCATCCTTGGAACCTTTGTAAGCCAGGCCACTGGGGACAAGGGACACAGGGACAAGCACACAAGACACCACCACACCATGAGCCCGGAGAAAGAAGGCAATATTAACCCGTCGAGGAGATATGTTCTGTGGAGATCCAAGCAGCCATGAGCCATGGTAGTGTCCACATACAGCAGCAATCAGGGCAGGATGGAGGAGAGAAAAAAATGAGCAGAACATCAGTGACCTCAGTCACCACAACTGTCAGCTCAGTCACCAGGGACAGCAGTTCTACCTTACTGGGGACAGGTGCCAACATCATCTCTGTTGAAATGAGTCACGCAAAGCGACCCAATCAGATCACGCCAGCCTTCTTAGTCCAAGCAGTCCTCCCCACCACCCCCCATCTTTTGGGGGTAAGACAGAGTCTTGCTATAGCCTAAAATGGCACAGAGTATGGAACTACACTGGACTCAAGCTCATGGCCATCCTCCTGTGCACTGAGATAACAGATGCCAACTGTACTTGGCTTAGGCACCAGGTTTTTCCCCCCCCTCCGAGACAAGGTTTCTCTGTGTAGCCCTGGCTGTTTTGGAACTTACTCTGTAAAACCAGGCTGGCCTTGAACTCACAGAGATTGAACTGCCTCTGCTTTCCTTCCCAAGTATTAGGATTAAAGGCCTGAAACTACTGACACTTGGCTTAGGCACAAGCTCCCTGTGTCCCAGAGCTTCAGGGAGCAGCACGTTCTTGGGCTGTCCCCACAGGGCAGGCACCTGGTCTCTTGGATCCATTGGTGGAAGGCATTGGCATGCTGAGCAAACTCCTGGCGCAGTTTGTCATTCTCCTCCTGCCGCCGTTGCTCCTTCTGCAGCTCCAGTTCCCGCTCCTGAGACAAAAGGAAAGCAGATGCTGCTACCTTCAGTTAGTTCTTGACATCTGGCCTCACATGGGTGGGCTCAGCATAAACATGGTTCTACCCTGGGGAAATGTCAGTGGGACTTAAAAGTGGAGAGGGGCAGAAGTTCTACTTAGGCTGACCCAAAAAACAAACAGCCCAGGGCAGGGAACAGGGCTGTTAAGTGGCTTGCCCATTCAGGTGCACCTTAATGATTTTCTGCAGGTTCCTCCAGGTCTCCTCCAGGGCCTCCATGGTGAACCAGGTGTAGGGGTTGGAGGCCACGCGGAAACTCTTGATCTGGCGGTCCAGCTCAGCTAGTTGGTTGAAGTCGGCCTGTGCGGAGCTGAGGGATGAGCGGAAGGCGTCATGAGCCTCTCGAAGGGCTTTGATCTCTTCCAGAGAGTTGCAGCGCACTGGATCTGTCAGGTCCTCTTCTGCATTCTCAAACCAGCTGTTGAAGGCCGATGCCTTTTTGGCAAAAGTCAGGAAGAGGTCCTCTACCTACAAGTAGAGGGGCAGGGTGTCAGCGTGGGCATTATGTGGGTAAGGCAGTTCCTGGGACTCTGGCTCTCTGCCCCATCTCAGAATCTTCCCCACTTCTCTGCCTGGTGCCCTTTGGTACAAGCTGTGTTCATCCTGGGAGGGTCAACAAGTTCAAGGCTCCACATGCTTCAGTTTCCACTGCCTCCAGGCTCATGTTCAGCTCCTCTGGGCTGAGGGCACTCCTTCCTCACAGGATGGCATAAGCATGGAAGAAGAAAATGGGCTCTACCATCCCTTCCACTGGTCCAGTTGAATATAACTACCCTTACCTTTCGGAAATGACTCTGGGCCTCCAGCAGTTTCTTTTTCCGGGTAGCTGAGTTGGCCAACAGCTGGGTCCATCTCTTCATGAGGGAGGCATGTCGGACCTCGATGGCCTTAGACTGAATGTGTTTGGCAGCTAGCAGCTGGTCTTTGAGTGCAGTGATATTGGCAATGCCCTCCTGCTGGAAGGCCTGCAAGCCAGCATCAAAGGTCTCCTGCAAAGAGAAGTCACAAGTCAATTGTATGTACTGCAAGGAGCCTAATGTGCCTCGGCTCAGATGGCAGAATGCCTAGAGCTCCTCCTCCTGCTGACATGCAGTCAGACCTGCCTATGTTCCTACTTGCCTTAGACCACAGATCATGGCACTGTTCTCCTCTTAAGTTCCTGGCCATAAATAAACCCTTCCGTTCTAGCGCTCAAGTTCCGGGCACGGCTATGTATGGCCTTGGCTCATCACACAGAGCAGACCATTCACTTGTGACTACTTTCAGTTGACTTTGTGTAACCAAGTCCAGGAAAACCTGTCCCATAGACCCTAGCCTGCTGAAGACGGACAGGCTCTTTGTGTCTGAGCCTGGCCAGTCCAGAAAGCTGCTGCACCTATGTCTGGTTCTGCATCTGTGCTACCCCTCTGCAAACTCTGAGGCCCTAGACTGGAAGTGTTTACTATTGACTGTCCTTGGCCATCCAAGACCTAAAGGCAGAACACCGACTGGCCTTCTTCTAGAAGTGCTACTGAGTAAATCCAGCCCACCATTCAGGTGGCTAACTGACCTGCTTGGTGAGCAGGGTTTGGACAGAAGACAGATCTCGGCCATAGTCATCAGTTTTCAAGCTGTTCTCCTTCTCACCTGTAAAACAAAGCATGGGACTTTCCTAGCCCTCCCAGAACCCAGATGGGCTAAGAAAAGCTGGCCACAGGACAGAGGGTGTTCATACTCCAATTCCAAAGTCACCTGCACTCTTCCTGAGCTCACAGTGGCTGCCTGCTCCCTGTGACCACTACCCTGCCTCAACTGAGCATGGAAATCTTTTTGGGTCACATGGGCTGACACCAGAAAACAGTTCCCTTTATCCAGGGGCTATATGGCACCTTGGCCAGGCAGCCAGTGGGCAATTCTGATATGGCCTGACCCTTTGGTGAGCCGACTAGTGCTGGGTCTCTGTATTGCTTGTGTTGAGGTCTGCAGGCCCCTGTTTGGTGAACCCTCATGCCAGCCTGGTGTAGGCACTGCTGTGGCAACTCTGACTTCAGGATGTTGCTTCCTACTGGGCAACCAGATCTGTCCTGCAGCAGACTCTGAGCCCATGTCCTAAAAGTTTCTTCTCTGTAGCAGAAATCCCACTGTGTGGCAACACACCCTGTGGCTGCTTCGGGTCTTGCTGCACCTACTCACCAATCCAGGACTCCACCACATCAGCCTTCCAGTTGAACTGCAGGAAGGCTGAGTTCTCATCCAGCTTTGCTTTTCTCTGGGCTGCGGCTCTTTCCAGATCAGACACCTTCCCATTGAGACCCTTCATCTTTGAAGAGATGTTCTCCTCATGGTGATTGTTCTGGCCAGGGACAGAAGCACACAGCGTTTGCTCAGCAGTCACAGTCACATATCTGTGGCAGGTTCCCAGCACCAAACTGTCCAACTTCTGTCACATGGGCTCTCTGCTCCCTTACCAGAGCTAGTGAAGCTTCCAAAGGGTGGTACTGAGTAAAAGTCTAAGAGTAAAGACCTGGGACTAGGCCGGGTCCAGCACTCGGGAGGCAGAGGCAGGAGGATCTCTGTGAGTTCAAGGCCTGCCTGGTCTACAGAGTGAGTTCCAGGACAGCTAGGGCTACACAGAGAAATTCTGTCTCAAAAAAAACCAAAAACCAAAAATAAAACCACAAGGCCTGTGACTAGCAATTCCAGTAATCAGTGCCACAGGAGCACGAGAAAGGGAGGACGGTGTTGAGTGTATTGTACACTCGGGCAGTGATGCAGTGAGTACCAGTTTCCAAAAGGGAAGAATCACCACTTAAATATTAAACAGTACACAGACAAAGAACGGCTTCAACCCTGTGTAAGGAAGACAGTAATTCTGGGAAGTGTTTGGATGCCATGGACACAAGAGATAGTGAAGCCTGAACACCAGCTCCAGCGCCAGCCAGAGCTGCATTTGGAAACACATACAAGACTGCAGAAGAAAAAGAAATGCGGTAAAGAAGGAAAGTTTGCCCAGAACAAAGCACCAAAGAACATTACAACCCAGTCTCTCAGCTCTTTAGAGCAGACAGCATTTGCTAAGGGTCAGACTCAGCAAGGAGTGAAGCTTCTCACTCTCCTAGCCCAGGAGTTCTAGGAGTCTGGGCTGGACTCCAGTTTCATGCTGCATGCTGATCATGGCCAGGAGAAAAGCTCTCCCTGGAACAAACCTAGACACATAAGTATTTTTGCCACACAGATGCTAGGCAAAGGCTTTACCAATCGGGGCACCAGCCCAGTCCCAAATCCCAATTCTCTACATGGCAGTTACTGAGCAGCACAGTGACAGGAGCTCCAAGCACTCATTGTACTTGTACTGCGTCCCGAGGGCCTGCATGGCTGACGGTCACCTGCGGACTGACGCTGCACAGCCTGGGTCTAGAGCTCCACTGCTTTCAAAGTACTGAGACTTTTTTCCTCTCTCCAGAAAAGAGTCACCAGTAAACGTGAACTGTCCTACTGCAATAGGTTTCGCACAACGCATGGAGTTATACAATCCTAAGTAGACATTTCATGCTTAGCTCTACACAGTTCAGAGGGAAAGTCTGGATAGCCAAACATTAAAATCCCAATGAGCCAGGCATGGTGGTACACAGCTGCAATTCAAGCACCTGTGAGGTAGAGGATCAGGAGTTCAAGGATTGGCTACAGAACAAGTTGGAAGCCAGCTGGACTACATGAGACCCTGTCTCGAGATAAAATAGTCTAGAATAGCCATTTTTGAGTGATGGCTTTCTGGGTGATTTCTACTGATGTTTTTGAGACAGGGTTACCTCGTAGCCCAAGTTAGGCTGGAATTCCCTGTAGGAATACACTGCTGTGTCATGTGCTTTCTACTTACTTATTATTATACTTTCTAATATCGCTATAGCGACCTTTATCGCCAAGAAACAAAGGAACAGGGGACTGGGGGTTCCCAGAACTCACAGTAGCTCACAACTGCTTGTAATACCACTTCCAGGGGAAATCTAATGCCCTCTTGTGGCCTCTGTGGGCACTACACACATATAGTGCAGACACACACATAAAAAAAAAAATCTGCCAGGTGGTGGTGGCACATGCCTTTATTCCCAGCAATTGGGAGGCAGAGGCAGACAGATCTCTGAGAGTTCGAGGCCAGCCTGGTCTATAAGAGCTAGTTCCAGGACAGGCTTCAAAGTAACACAGCGGGGCTGGAGAGATGGCTCAGAGGTTAAGAGCACTGACTGCTCTTCCAGAGG
>LOEQ01001992.1:121844-133387 GCA_001685075.1 Bramus lutescens | reverse complement strand
CTTCTTCTTCTTCTTCTTCTTCTTCTTCTTCTTCTTCTTCTTCTTCTCTTAAGTTTATTTTTATTTTAAATGTTATAGCTAAAATTTTAGCTTTTGTTTTGTTTTGTTTCATTTGACAGGGTTTTTCTGTGTAGCAGATCTGGCTGTGTAGACCAGGCTGGCCTCAAACTCACAGAGATCCACCTGCCTCTGACTTCTCCGTGCTGGGATTAAAGGTATGTGCCACCACCACTCAGCTTTAGCTCTTTAGTTCTTATGTGGGTCCTTTGGTTGGATCTAGAAACCCAGTAAATACAAGAAATATTTGTTTACTTTTTGAGACAGGGTCTCACTATGTAGTCCTAACTGGCCTAGAACTCATTATGTAGACCAGACTGGCCTAGAATTCACAGAGGTCCTTTTGCCTCTGCCTCCTGAGTGCTGGATTTTTTCCTAAAGACAGGATCTTACTTTGTAGCCTTGGCTGACCTAGCATTACCACACCTGACTTGATTTTATTTTTTTGAGACAAGGTCTTAAGCTCAAGCTGGCTTAGAATTTGCTATGTATTTGATGGTGACTTTGAGCCTATGGTACCTCTGCCTCCACTTCATGTAGATAACAGAATAAGATAGTCATCTTTCTTAATATCAGAGTTGATTAGCAAGAGAGCTCTCCCCCAAATCAACAGAAGGCTTTTAGTATCCTAAACCACATCCCTGATTGTTAAGTAATTCAGGGCCTTATTTCAGGAGATGGGTAACTCAGATCTCACTAGATTGCTACACTGTTCCTTTGGCAGAAGCACAGATGCCAAAACTTTCTGATGTCCTTGTTTCTGTGGCTTGTTGGATTAAAACTTTTGACTGTGAAACAAGTATCAGTTTTTAAGGATTAATTTCTTCACGAGAGACAGAACAAGCAACACCTATCCTCATATGATCCCTGTGGATGTACTTTTCACCCGTAAAATATCAGATTTCAATTGAGACAATTCAGAGACCCCTTCTCTGAATAACTTTGTTGACAGGAAAGTAATATGTGTGGAGCTCAGCTTGCATCCCTGATCATGTTCTCCGCTGGAGCACAGTTCATACACATGCAGCAGCCAGTTCCTGTCTGTTTCTCCATCACGTGTCAAGTTGGAGCCGCATCCTTTTCCTTCCAGGGAGACTCAGCTCTCCATCATTGGACGGAAGTTCCTCTGAGGCTCACCATAACTGTGTGTCCTTTCAGAGGGGTGCTGCCATTTTCTGGAAAATCAACAGTCTTCATTCTCAAAGAAGATGCAGCAGAGAGCTTTAAAATTTACATTAAGGGAAAAATAAAAATTAAAAAAATAAAATTTACATTAAGGCTATTTATTTATTTTGTGTGTGTGTGTAAAGGTGAGAACCTGAATCTGGGTAGAAGGCCAGAAGAGGGCTTAGAGTTACAGGTAGTTGTGAGCCACCTGATTGGGAACTGAGGCTCTCCAGAAGAGCAGCAAGTGATCTTGAGCACTGATCTCTCCTGTGATCTTTTATTTTATTTTATTTTTCCTAAAGACAGGGTCTTACTATGTAGACCTGGTTGGCTTGGAACTCTCTCTATGTAGACCAAGTTGGCCCTGAACTCACAGTGATCTTCCTTTCTCTACCTCTGAGTGCTGGGATTAAAGGTGTGCACCAACAAACCCAGAAAGAAAAAAAAGTTTTTTAATAATTAATTTTAAAAGTATAGGGAGATCGCTACAGCAAGGTCTGAGGAAGTGGCCAAGTATAATGCCCTTATACCTTTAAAATAAAGAATTATGCCAGGTGGTGGTGGTGCATGCCTTTAATTCCAGCAGTTGGGAGGCAGATGTGAGTTTGAGGCTAGCCTGGTCTACAGAGCTAATTCCAGGACAGTCAAGGCTATACAGAGAGAAATACTGTCTTCCCCCAAAACAAAACAAATAAACAAACAAAAACAAAGAATTGTATCTGGCCTTGGAGTAAATTCTGTGGGTGTTTCCCGTAAATCCACAGGACAAGAGGGTGTTAAAGCTGGTGGAAAGGAAGGGTAATTTCAAAGCATTTGTTTATTTGGTTCCAAAGAGGCTCCAGTTATCAGACTCTGATGACCAAAGGCATTTGCCATCAGGGAATGAGAGGGACTTTCCTCTCAAAAGAATATGGCTTACTGGGTGTAAGAAAAGACAGGGCAAAGGGCCCTGTAGCGATTGTTTCTAATTGATTTCAGCTGGAAACAATCAAAATATTCACTTGGCAATTTTGGAGCTACTACATCTTCAATTCTGTGTCCTGGATAGTTTTATATCAAGTTGACACAAGCTAGAGTCATCTGAAAGGAGGGAACCTAAATTGAGAAAATGCTTCCATAAGATCTGGCTTTAGGGCATTTTCTCAATTAGTGGACTGATGTGGATGGGTCCAGTCCATTGTGGTTCTATTCCTGGGCTGGTGGTTCTGGGTTCTATAAGAAAGCAGGGTGAGCAAGCCATGATGAGCAAGCCAGTAAGCAGCTCCCTTCCATGGCCTTTGCATCAGCTCCCGCCTCCAGGTTCCTGCCCTGCTTGAGTTCCTGTCCCGACTTCCTTTGGTATTGAACAGTGTTATGGAAGCACAAGTCAAATAAACCCTTTGCTTCCCAGGTTACTTTTGGACATGGTGTTTCATCACCATGATAATCCTAACTATGACAGGGGAAGGGACTTCTTAAAAATCTTTGGAATCAATCCCTTCATGACCTACTGCCATTACTCCAAATGGGTCTTCTCCAGTAACAGCTTCTTAATTGCTATCTTTGCCTGCTGTTACGGACTGTGCTATCCCACGGACTTCATTCCAACTGTGTCTGAGTAAATCTGTTGCAATCCAATCCTCAAACCCACAGACTTCTTCCTGCTCTACTTCCTATCACATTCCCTAAGATGCAGACCTATCTTGCCACTTGGCCACACCATTAGCTGTTAGCACACATCTACAGCTGAGGCTAGTATGCCTTATCCTTTAAACAGTCAGACACTCTTTCCTCTAGAAATCCTTTTCTCATATCTCCCCTTGGCAAGCATTTTTTAAAAGAAGAATGTTTATTAATTATTTGAAAATTTTATGCAATTGTTTTGATCAGATTCACCCCCCATTCCATCCCCAGATCCACCCCCACCTCTCTATCTCCTCAAGTTCATTGTCCTTTGTAAAATTATTATTAGTAAGCCATTGAGTCCAGTTTGTGCTGCCTCTGAGTGTGGTGCCATTCACCAGCGCCACACTCTTAAAGAAGACTGATTCTTCCCTCTTCAAGCCATCCACTGTCCGTAGTTCCCCAGTCAGGGGTAGGTAGGGGCTCATGAATCCCTTCCTTCCGTGCTAGAATGTTTACTGACTTAATGATGTGCAGGCAATCACAGCCCCTGTGAGCTGACCCTTTCTTTTGCTTGCAATTTATTTATACATTTATGTCTATTGTCCTTAAACGATGTATTTTTTTGAAGACTTTGTTTTGGGCAACCGTTTAACCAGGGCTCACTGTATGTCAGGCCCTTAATGAGGTAAGAGCTTCTCCCAGAGCTCATTGCTTTTGCCCAGCTCCTGGCACCTGCTGCTGGATGAACAGCACAGTGTGTTATCTAGCACAAAGCACCCCAAGTTGCATGAGCACATGACTAACTCGAGGGAACTTGTCAACACGCGGATGTCAGAGCTCCACCCTGAAGCTCTTGAGTCAGAAGCTTGTGGGGAAAGTGTGGGCACCCAGGAGTTTAGTGAGCTTCCTAATTAATGCTTCTGATGTGTCCCAGTTTGTGAATGTTGAGAAGTTCCATCTGCTCATCAGGAAAGTTCATCCTCAGCTCACTCCAGGCAGACAGAAGCCCACCCTGAATTCCAGCCCCCTTAAAAGAAGAAAAGCACAAAATGTAAAAGACCAAGTTTGAGGAATTTCATATTTCAATGCCTATGTGTGCTGCTTTCATTTAGTTCTTTGAAGAACTGTGCAAGGAAACTATTTGCCTTCCCATTTCAAAAGAAACTGAGGCCAGAGTCAGTCACTCGTCCAGGAGAAATGCTGGTGCTGGAAATTGAAGCAGGAACTTGGCCTCTGACGCTGTCCCTGTGACACTGGGCTGCCGTCCCACACCTGCCATAGCTAATGCCTCTCTTACGTGTGTCTGGTTTCCCACTGTCCTCAGGTACCCACGGCATACCACTGCTGGTCTCGGTGGGGTTTCTACAGGCCTAGGAAAAATGGGAAAAGATAGGCTAGACACTATTCTTGTCATCACCATGCCTCAGAAAATGGAGAATGTCATGAATTTTCTGCTGATGGCCAGAAAGGATACCAAATCAGTCAACACCAAGAACAAGAGTAGTGTGAGATTCAAAGTTCAGTGCACCAGAAACCTTTATGTTCTGGTTACCACTGACAAGGAGAAGGCAGAGATACTGTAGCAGTCCCTTTGGCAGTGAAAGGGCAGAAATCAACCAATCCTTCTTATTTGAAATGTATTAAAAATCTTGTAAAGTCAAAAGAGAGAAAAGGAGGGGAGGTTTAAACATAGCCTTCTGAAACAAGTTTCATTGCCGGGTGGCGGTGGTGCACACCTTTAATCCCAGCACTCGGGAGGCAGACGCAGGTGGATCTCCGTGAGTTCGAGGCCAGCCTTGTCTGCAAGAGCTAGTTCCAGAGTTCCAGGACAGCTAAAACTGTTAAACTGTTACACAGAGAAACCCTGTCTCGAAANAAAAAAAAAAAAAAAGAAGCAAAACTCCAAAATAAGCTTCATTGTAAAACTTTTAAAAAGGGGCTAAATGTTCAGTTCTGGAAGATAGAGGGACATGGAGACAGAGCTGAAGCCCCCACCTTAATTAACCCCTGCCCTCTTTCCAGTTAGAGCCAAGAGGGGCGAATGGTAAGAACTCCAGCGCTTCCTCCTTTGGAGTTTCAACCCTATTGTAACACATGAATCTGACATGCTTCCAAGGTCTGTACTCCTCCGGATGGGAGACAGGAAGCTGGGCTGGAATAGGAAAGGGTTTGGGGAGGGCTGGGATAATATAAATGACTCCCCGACCTTTGCACAGCGTTGCCCCACCTCCCAACCGCCAGCCTCACTGTCCCTGCCCACTGCTCTGATCAGATCTGTGGAGAGAGAAGTGTCAGCCTCCCCAGCTGGACTGGTGGCTCCATGGTGACAGGGGAGCTCTGTTGTGTTCTTGTCTGCATCTAGAGGCAACCTGTTTTGGTGTAAGTGATCAGTGAGTGCCATCTGTACTCCTGTCTGGAGAAGGAACAGCCACATTGGAACAGGGATAGCAAGAGAAGTGGTCTGTGCAGGAAGAGTATCTGGGCAGCCTGTTCTTCCCTATTGTCCCAAGACAGGCTCTCGGATGCTGACACAGGGGAGACAATTACTAATTCAGAGTCCCAAAGTCTTAATGAGTGAGATCTCCTGTTACCCCCCTAAGGCCATCTTCTTATTCAACTCTCGAGGCACTGCTTTCTTCTTCCTAGCTTTCCAGCACCGGGGAAGGAAAACCCCAAAGTGAGCCCCAAACACTGTAGGATCTAGCAGGGTGTGTGAGATTGAGGAGGCTGGGATGACAAAAACACTTGAGGACTGCTGAGGAGGTGCAGGGGGTAAAGTGGCTTACTGCCAAGCCTGAAGACCTGTGTTCAAAGCCCAGGATCCACACAATGCAAGCAGAGAGGAAGGGAGGAAAGAATTGACTTTTAGAACTTGTTCTCTAACCTCTACATGTGTGTTATGGCACACACCACACACACACACACACACACACAGAGAGAGAGAGAGAGAGAATGAGAGAAAGAGAGAGAGAATGAGAGAGAAAGAGAATGAGAGAGAGAAAGAGAGAGAATGAGAGAGAGAGAGAGAGAGAGAGAACAGATTTCAGAGTTTCAGAGACCCTGGAATTCTAGAAGTTTTGGTGCTGGTGGTCATCTAATCCCACATAATCATCTGGAAGAGAGGGATTCCCCCTGGGGAACATTCCCAGAAGACCCTTCGGCTGACAAATTCTAGTTATAAAAATTCACTTGGATTTTAAGGTCCAATGATGCCCTTGTCAATGAACAAAAGAGAGCGAGCTCCTCTGACAGCTGGATATGGAACATGTATTAACAGATTTCCTTTCAGAAAAAGAGAGAGGGGCCAACAGATTTGACAAAGGCACACAGTATCAAAATTCAGCCCTCCAGGAGGGTCCAGAAAGGAGTTCTGATAGATTCTTTGGTCCCAAACCATGGATTACGTTGTGAACTCCATGGTTCACCTCCCTTTCTCCATGACACAGGCATTCTGGAATGGTTGTTCTCAGATGTTTTGGCAATCCTAGATCAGCTCCTGGAAGCAGAGAGGGAAGGAATGTGTGTGTGTGTGTGTGTGTGTGTGTGTGTGTGTGTGTGCATGCAGAGTCTCCACAGACCTTGGGCATGGAACATAGTTTGGAACGGGGATGGATAGTGGGTGGTTCACATCTTCTGCTACTGCAAAGGAGAAGTAAAGCCATCATTCATCACCTTTTCTGGATGGAGTTAACCAAATCACAATCCCATGTTATCTCTGGGTGGCACAGCATCTGGGTGTGCCTGTCTCTTTCCTTGTGAGTGCACTTGTATCTGAGTATATCAGAGCTTACTAGCCACATGTTTACCTGTGTTTGTCTCTTTATAGGTTTTCCTTGTATGCCATTCCCCTAAATATCATAGTTCCTCAGAGCTTGGCTTGGTGCTTCCTTTCTGCTCTATCAAGACTCTCCACTGGCTAGTCACATCCAGCTAGCTGTCAGTATGGCTATTACTTATGCCCTTGATCGTAGTCCAAAGCCCAGGAAACAACTGGCTGTGACTCGCAAGTCTATACTCGAAAGTCTTTCCTTCTGGTCTGAGCTCTAGATCGGTGTCTAGTGCTTTCCAAACATCCCCCGTTTGGCTGGCACACATTCATCTCTCTTTAAAAAAACCTATCACTTGGGTCAGGCATGATGGTACATGCCTTTAATCCCAGCACTGGGGAAGCAGAGGCAAGTGGATCTTTGGAAGTCAGTCTAGTCAATATAGTGAGTTACAACATAGTTAGGCCCTGTCTCAAAAACAAACAAGCAAATAATCAAACCACCCCAACAACCTGATCAACCTAGTCTCAAATACTTTTTTTTTAAAGATTTATTTATTATGTATACAATATTCTGTCTGTGTGTATGACTGCAGGCCAGAAGAGGGCACCAGACCTCATTACAGATGGTTGTGGGCCACCATGTGGTTTCTGGGAATTGAACTCAGGACCTTTGGAAAAGCAGGCAGTGCTCTTACCCACTGAGCTATCTCTCCAGTCCCTCTCACATACTTTTATCACAATTTCATGTCACACCCTTGTGACATTTCTAATATTTCTTCTCCAGATCTTCAGGTTAAGTGGGACAGTAATAGGAGTGAAGCCGAATATTCTATTTTTGTTTGTTTGTTTTTCCGAGACAGTCTTTCTTTCTGTAGCCTTCCTGCATTGTTGGAACTCACTCTGTAGACCAGGCAGGCCTCGAACTCATAGAGATCCACCCACCTGTCTCTGCCTCCTGAGTGCTGGGATTAAAAGTGCGGAAAACAATTGCCATCAATCGGCCTAAGTCCAAACTCCTTAGTAAAACCTTCAAGATCCTTCCTGACTTGGCTCCTCTTATTTCTTCTCCAGTTTCACTAGTTCACAGCATCACCGTCCCTCTCCCAGGCTACAGGTTCGTCTCTGATTCTGGGTGTCTCTCATGTTGTTCTGTGCATATCTGACTCCATCTTCCTGGAGGGTGGTACTCAATGGCGCTTGCTCAATGAAGCCCAACTTATTCTTCTAGATTAAGCCCCATCTTCCTCTACTGTAACAGGTACAGTGACTCACTCTGATGTCTTCTGTACGTCAGTTGTCACATACATTCATACTTTAATGATTGTCATCATTTTTTTTTCTCTTGAGACTGTGCTGACCATACTGGTCTTGACTCTGTGGGCTCAAGGCACCCTTCCAAATCAGCTTCCTGAGCATCTGGGACTACAGGTATGTGACACCACACCCGGCTTCACAGCGCAATTACTGTACCTGCTCCACCACCTGTTTGGTGACTTGTCTGCTGGCAGTCAGCTGTGAACGCCATGAGCTCACAGGCTGTTTTCCACTCAATGTTTCTCACTCTGGCATCTAACACGAGAGCTGGCACATATGAAGGCACACTTTATATATCTTTTGGTGAAGTGAATCAGTGCATGAAATGAAAATTGAATAAAAATATATTACCTATATGAACAAAATTAGGATATGTTGTCTCTTTGAGGGAAAGCACACTTTTCAGGGTCCGCATCAGTGACGGCCCAATATCTAGAGGATTGAACTGAAGAGAATCGGTCACTACCTGTAGAGGCGTGGGTAGATTTGCCAAACTATTGCTGATACTTAGTTCCCTTTTCCCTCTTGGAGTTGTAGAATTCCCAATAAAATTGAATGCTCACTGAACAGGGAAGGAAATTTTTGGCAGAGACTAGGAGTGGGAGCTAAATTTGCATAGTACCTGCTCCAGTGGCTAGGGTCAGGAAGTTATAGCCATGGGGGGAAAGAAACAAGGGAGGGGTAAGCTAATTAAGGATGGAAAGAGCCCTATCTTTCCTATGCTTGCCAAAGACTTTCCAGGAATCCAAATGCCCCTATTTTTCTTCCTTCTATGGCTCTTTCTGCTCACCTGTCACAGTGCTGAGAGGTGTCATTTAGCACGCAGCCATAGAATCTTAAGGAAGTCAGAAGTCACAGAGCAGTCACTCTAGTAACCTTCTTAGGTCAGACCGGTTTGAGTTAACCACCTGAAGAGGGACTTCTGGCCATCGGGCATTTTGTCTTCAAAGATAAGATTATGGCAGGGCAGAAATTCAGTTAGTTCAAGTAGGCAGAGAAAGACGAGGATTAGGTAACTAAACCAGTCATTGGTCCAGAGGCACACTGCCAAAGTCTGAGGTTTGAGGAAGACAGCCCGAGTTAGCCAGTGAGGAGCGCATCTTCTAGAATGTGGATTCTCAGCTAGTCCAATGGACCTTGTCCATGTGTTCCTCCCATTCCGATAGGCTGAACTTAACTAGCTAGAAGTAGTGTTTCTGGCCTGCACTGTGCTTAAGTCTAAGGCTTGGACTCCCAGGGCAGAGAGAAGGACCAAGAATGGATCTGGGCAGCAGGTCTCTGTGAATTCAAGTCCAGCCTCGCCTACAGAGTTCCAGGTCAGCCAGAGCTATACAGTGCAACTCTTCTCAAAACAAAACAGCAATAACAATAGGAGCTCTGAATGATAGGAGAATAGACTGAGAAATAGCGTGGAGGAACGATGCCATGGTTCTGTGGGCCACTATTTATGAAATTACTTTGCCCACTGGTAGTACTATTCTGTGATTGATATTTCTAGGCTTTATGCTTTTCTGTATATTTAGGTATTTGTATATGAAGCTTATGAAAACTGGTGAATTAGCAGGGCCAAGGTAGGGAAATGACATATTTTTAAAAACACTTCTCAAGTAATTCTGGTTGGCCCCAGGTTTTGCAAACCCCTAATAAAGTTTACATTCTTAGGGGCTGAAGAGATGGCTCATGGGTAGCAGCAGTACATACTGCTCTTGCAGAGGACCAGAGTTCTGTTCCCAACAGGCATTCTAGGCAACTCACAGATACCCGTAATACCCCCTCCAGGGAGTTCTGAAAACTCTGACCTCAACTGCACTCACCCCACCCCACCCCCTGGAGAGAAATCCTTCAAAAGTTTATACTTTCATTTTTAGAATTAGACAAACTGGGGTCCAGAGGGACAAAAACACCCCAACTTGACAATTCCCCTATGTGACAGGGACGGTTTGGCCTGAAACTGGAAGGTATGTCATGATTTTATAACTTGTTCATGGGGAACTGAGGCTCCAAGGGCAGAGTGGCCTGTGACCAGCTCAACCCCAGTGAGCCCCAGGAAAGGGGGGGAAGGGGGGGCCATGTCCATGTTGCTTTCAGTTTGGAGCTCTTCCCCAGAAACATATGATGTGTATGAAAGCCGCGGGGACAGCTGTTCTCATCTCTCACTCTGAAAGGTAGGTGGTCTCCTCAAAGCTCCTGACTGGAAAAAACCAGACCATGAATTTGCCTAGAGATCTGGTGAGCGACTCTCCCCTTCCCCAAGCCTTGTCTCTCATCCTTCATGGACTCTATCTGGAATTTTTAGTTCCAAAGCTACAGAGAAATCCTGTCTCAAAAAACAAAACAAAAAACAAAAACAAAAAAACAACAAAAAACAAAACAAACATAAAACAAACAACCCCCCCAAACAACAACAACAAAAGAAACAGGGCTGTCCTTCTCTGAGGGGGTTAGGTCAGTAGTTTAGGGCTTAGGGATAGCTGGGGAACAGTTGGAGGGAAAACAAACAATGACTGTGGGAAGGGATAACTGGAGAGGCATCTTGTGTCTCCTCTAGGCCGGCAGGGGCCTGGTAACCCCATCTCNGGAAGCTGCCAGTGTTCCTCCCCTTCCCAACAGCCACAGCTAAAGCTCTGTATATATCACAGACAGAATACCTATTCTGCAGAATTTGGAAAGCTCTGTTTCCATGAAATCTCCCAGACAGACTTGTATTTCCTGACACCAGCAACCTTTCCCCTTCCTCATCCTATACAACAGGTCTGGACTGGGCAGAACCTTAGAGGTCACCCACTCATTTTACCGATGAGGAAATCTAGGCTAGAAGAGGGCAAAGACCATGGGATCTCCAGCGCTCAATTCATTGGACTCCCTGTCAATCCATCCAGTTTTGAACAATACTTCTAAACATGCTTGAGCCCACCCGTATTACAACCATTTACATTGGACTTCTGGCAGTCAGTTCACATTCCTTTGGGTCCGTAAGCACGCTCAGGTTTGCTGCCATTCCCGCTTTGCTCTTGTCTGTGTCACTGTTGTTTCAGCTTTGAGGGATGTTTGACCAAGGCAATCTAGTACCTGTTGCCTTTACGGGGTCCACACACAGGCCGCTGCTTTCTTTCATCCACGGCTTTAATAGTAGGTGAAGGATGGTGGTCAACCCCACAGTTGCCGTCCGTAGCTGCATTGGTTCAGTGCACTTAATGCAACTACGATTCTGTATAGTTTATGTACATTGTGTGCCCGAATGCGTATCTCTTCCCATGCTGAAGGTTGAGTGTCTGCTCACTCTCCGGTGACCACTGGGACCTTTGACTACACAATCAAAGCCGTGTCTTATTGGAATTGCGTCCGCCTAGACTGCCTGTTTAAAGGCTGACGAGAATCTGTCTTTGCTTTTTGTTCCAGAGTTAAGAGAGGATGCATCTCGCGGTGCTCCCACGGCAGTGAAGTGCTTGTTGTTTCGTAGCCAAGCTGGCTCCTTAGGCCGTGGGGGTCGCGGTCACGTTCCGGGATGCCCTGGCACGCTTCCCGAAAGGGCGTGGCCTCGAGGCCCCGCCCGCTCCCGGGGTGGGAGGACCTCCTTTTCAGCGCAGAAACAGAGGGAGCCCAGCCGGCGCCGCCAGCCGACTCCGCCCAT
>LOEQ01001992.1:101658-118599 GCA_001685075.1 Bramus lutescens | reverse complement strand
AAGGGGTAAGCAGGAGGCGCTCCCAGGAAAGCTGATAGTCCCGGGTAACACTGAGAGCTCAAAGAGGCAGCCTCATACCCTCGCCTAATTCAGAGCGGACCTCTCAGCGTCCCATCAGGACTGTCAGAGCCCTCCCAGAAGGCAATGGTGCTTTTTGACCCCTCATTTTTTTTTCTAGTTGGAAGAGTGTGACTATCTCTTATGCCTAGGACCAATTGCCAAGCTCACCTTCTTCCACCTTTTTTCTTCCAAGATGACCCAGGACCAGAGCTTGAAGCTCCTTTCCCAGGCTCCCCGTTGGGAAGACTGGTTGAAGGTGGACCTAGTTTCCTTTGTCTAGCCTTGTTACTTCGCCAGTCTCAGTCTTCAAGTGCTGAGTGGATGTCTGTCTATGAGGTAGTAGAGGGAGCTTCCTTCACAGGCCGTTCCAGAGCTCAGGCCTTGTGTCATCACCCTCAGACTCTGTCCCCAGGGCTAGGGTGAACCATGCCAAAGGAAGGGGCTGGTCCCAGCTATATGTCTCTGTCCTGCTGTCTGTAAAAGGCTTAAAGGAGTGGCTGGTGGAGAGCTCCTGAGGGGTGCTTAACCTGGCTCACTGCTGGGGGCCCTCCCCTAGCACACCATCAACAATGCTTTCTTCCTTCTCTGGGAGTAAGTTCCGACAATTTGGGGTCTTAAGACACGAGGCACAGTCAATGCAAGGGGAGTCAGGGTGGGGTAACTCCACCCTCTACTGCCCGTATGAAAAATAAAATAAAATCAAAACTCAAGGGCTGTTGGCTTCCTAACTTGTCTGCCTGTGTGGCACATGCCTGTGCTGGACAAGGGGTGGAGGCATGGTGCCAGGAGCCCTCATTGTCCTCACAGCCTGGGTCACAGTTGTCTTCTTGTCTTGTCTTGGACATCTTGGCACCTAGCTGGCTCCCTGGCTGTGCTGACACTACTTTTTTCAGTGAGTCTCACTTCCCTGGTCGTGTGTGTGTGTACACACCCCCACACATGGTTATAGTTCAAGAGGGTGGGGGATGGGTAGTGTCATGCTATTGTCTGCCCTTGTCCATGACATAGTCCCCTGTGTATAGGTGCTCAGTTGTCTTGGTAACCCTTAGCTATGCAGTTGCTGCATTACCCTCTCCTGTCCACAGGTCAGACCAACTGCTTCTCTAAGTGATGCAGACTTCTATTGTATCATCTCCTCCTTGGACTCTGGGTTTAGTTGAGCAACAGAGAGGAATGGGATTAGATTTGCTGGTTCTTACTTTAGATCTGAAGCCTTAGCAGAACACTGTTCTGCCGTACTCCAGAAGCATTCGGATTTTAACAGGCAGTACTTACTCCTGAAGTAGAGAAGATCAGTGGTGAATATACCATTGATATGTTTGCTGTACCTTTCAGGGACTGTAATATAGGAGAGGCAAACCTCATGGGTGTTGAATAAATCTATGGCTTTCCAAACCTTTTTTTGTGGGGGCGGGGAATGGTGCTGGGGATCATACCCAAGGCATTCCACGTGCTAAAATTATGCTCTACCATTTATCTGTCTATTACTATGAGCTGAGCCAACCTAAAGTTTTTACAGAGACCTCTCATGAGGACAGAGAGCAAAGAAACATGGACTGAGAGGAGCAGGGCTCAGGGTGCCATCATTTCTAGCCTCAAGTTTAAAATCCTTCAAGGAAGTTTTCTATCGTAAAACATGTTTAAAACCAGCAAACTACATGAGCAGTTCTGTCCTGCTTTGATAGGAGGGTGGCTGGATGCTAAGGGAGCAAGGTCCTGATCCATTTACACTCTAGAATGCTGAACACAGACCCCCATGACGTAAAGAAATAGAAAGGAGCAGGATCTGGCCTGTGTGCTGAGGGGACGCTGAGTGTGTGTATGAAGAAGGAAGGGAAGCCCCAAGGTGACTCCATGTGTGTTGGCTGTGTTTGTCCCTGGGGTTCCTGTTGCATTGCACTCAGGAGCAAGGAGGGTGAGCTCCAGGCTGGAGCATGAGTTGCTCCGCCATTGGAAGATGCTCCATGATTGAAGCCAGGCTTGACTTGCCATCTTTAAAAGATCAAAGCAAATGTTTTATTAGTACTCATGAGAGAACTGAAATTGCTGAATTTAGAGTTGCTACACAGGAGCTGAGAACTGGTTCCCATGTCTCCCGAGCTGGATTAGCTGTGTGTGGGATCAAAAGCTGCCATCTAGTCATTCTTTTCTTCCAGGATTTGTGTTAGGCACTTCCTCATAACCCAGGAGGTGAGGATACAGAAAGGTGGCTTGTCCCAATCCATGTTCTAAGGCCAGCTGGAGTGACTGTCGGGGATCTCTGGTTGTGGCATGGAAGCTGGATCCGCCACCTCCATCACCCATGTCCTGGTTTAGTTCTGACACTGTTCAGAAGCCCTTCTGCAAGCATTATTCTCTTAGTGCCAGACACTTAGGTGAGCGCTTGGGAGACTGGGATACCATCTTTCCCCCCAAAGAAGGACATCTCTAACTGGCTGAATAAAGATCTGTAGCCATGGAGACCACAACAATGGAAGAACATCACCACAGAGAATTTGAGGGAGTGATAGAACATGAAACTGGAGAGATAGGGAATGGGATGGGGTGGGGTGCCTGGCCTGCTGGGATGTTAACATGGGGGTTGGGGAAGTTGGGAGGAACTTGAACAACAAAGCCTGGCAGTTTGGCTTCACATTGGAGGGGTCACACTGCTAGCCCTGGAGCCGTGAAGACAGTAGACTGTATGAGAATGAGTACAGTATCGTCTCAAACGTGCATCACAAGCAAAAGCAAGACAGGTATATGAGAGCGGTGATCCCCTTCATGCTTCCCCGTGTTTGAGCCTCTCATCTGCCCTTACTCTGGGCCATCGATGCGTATCAAAATCATTTGAGATTTGTAAATATACAGACTTTTTCCAGACCCCTGCTGATAAATTGTGATGGGTCAGTCTGGTTTAAACCTGATGACCAGTATCTTTGTATAAGGTGAGTCTCAGTTCATCAATGTGTGCTGTCACAGTTTGATGTAGGAGGGTCATCTGTCTATGTGTTACTTTCATTGGTTAATAAAGAAACTGCCTTGGCCTTTTGATAGGCCAGCCCTTAGGTGGGTGGAGTAGATAGAACTGAATGCTGGGAGGAAGAAAGCAGAGTCAGGCAGACACATGAAGCTCTGGCCCAANTTAGCCAAGAAGAGGCTAGATATAATGGGCCAGGCAGTGCTTAAATTAATACAAATTGTGTGTTGTTATTTCGGGGTATAAGCTAGCCGTGCGGGATGAAATGCAGGCCTGCTCACCTCCACACTACAACAGTTTGGTAAGGGATCATGAACTCCCCACATCCACAGAGGCCAGGAACAATATATATGATATTGGTAAAATGGGAGACTATTTGTACTACTTGATGGTAGATCCAATAAAAAACAGCCCTAGCCAATTGAAAAGAGTGATTGATTGACAGTTTGTGTCCCTGCCCTTTGACAGGATGGATATGTCCTCCCTCCAGGCCATGCCTGGTGGTGTTCTCGCCATAGACAGTGAGTGTGCTGCTGCGGTGGTCCTTGCCTAGTGCATTCTTTAGCAGCATGCAGAAGCTGCAGTTGTCCTTTAGTGTGCAGGTGGGGATGACCAGGGTGCATACAGTGCTGGAAAGTGATGCCGGAACTTAGAATTGACAGTGATGTTGACATCACCCTTGTAAGATAGTCACCGTGAGTCATGGGTTCCCAAGGAAGGTGCCAGACATGGTGTAGTTCTGGCCACAGAGCACGGTGGATCAGAAAGCAGGGTGCATTGTGCCAGCCCTGCTGATAGGATTTCAGCTTGGGGCTCAGGTCCTCACTGCATAGGTGGGATGGGCAGTGGTGAGTTACCCTCATGTTAGAGCTCAAAAGATACCCAGGAAGACGTGATATTCTCAGATGTTAGCAACGATGGGAGCCTCAACTGTGTACTCTTTTTTGCCCCCCCATTCTTTCTCTGAAACAGTCTCACTATTATACAATCTTGTGTAGACCAGGTTGGCCTCAGACTTGAATCCACCTGCCTCTGTCTCCCATGTGCTGGAACTAAAAGTGAGTACCACCACAGGTGCACAGTTCTCAAGGACTCTTGTGCACTCGCATTGTCCCTCCCTGCTCCAGGGTTTGACTAGCCAAAGCAATCTCACAGGCTTTTATGTTTTCCCAGACTGAGGGAGTCTAGAAGCCTTCTCCGTACCCACTTCTTGGATCCTGGTGTTCTCATTTCTTTACCCTGGCATGGAACTCTTTCTCCAGACTTCCTCTATGTCAGGTGAGCTTGTAGGCTATCCTCTGCCCCATTTACCCTCAGTTCCAGCTTCCTGATGTTATCTCTATCCCTTTGGACTCCACTACTGTTTTCCAGAGTCTCAGCCTTCACCTCTACCCTGCCCTCTCTTGATAGCAGGCTTCCAATTGGCTCTGTAATCTTCCTCTCCCTCACTATTATCTGGGTCCCTAAGGGCACCTTCCCACCTCTGTACCAGTCACACTGCTGAAAAAACCCACAAGATAACATCTCTGCTGAATTTCTCAAAGAACTGTGAGTGATAAGCGATCTTAACTCTTGATTCTCTGATTTTAAGTCTTGGGTACTCTTTAGTGACCCTATCTATAGTCCTCTTCACTATCAGGACTTCCTGAGCAGGCCTCCAGTCCGGTATTCACTCTGGTCATTATTGACAAGCCAGGTATCCTTGGAGTGCAGTGGGTCACTGTCACCCCTCCATTTCATTTGGAGCCTCCAGTCTGCAGGAGGATTTCTTGCCATGCCACCATGCACTTGCTGCTGAAGACACACTTAGCTGCGGTGAACCAGGTGGGGGCTACTCTTATCCCTCTTTAGGTGACATAGTGGGCATCACCATTTTCCTGGACATCAGGATTATGGTTCCAGGTCAAAATCATTGTGTTGGGAGCCTCTTCAAATAGCCGCAGGTTTTCAGGAGGTCTGTCTGGAGAAACCTGGATGAATTGGAGGTCTTTTAGCTACCCTGGGGAGAGTTGTGCCTTCACCCAAGCCTGTTAGAAGGTGGAACCACACACTTTCCTTCTGTGACTAGTAGGCACAGATATCCTGGAGTCAGAAAAGCCTGTTTGTGAAGTGTCACCTTGCCATCTACTAGCTTGTGACCTTTGGCAAGTTACATCTCTTCTATGATACCCATTGCCTCATTTGTGAAAGTAAGACTAACAATGGCTGCTTATTTTACAGCATTAAGAGATGAGGTGGCCACCATATAGTTAATAGCCAATAAAGGTTCATCTTTTTTTTTTTCCCTTCTTGGGGCCGTTTAAGTCCTCTGTTAAGAGGTCACTCCAATTTTTAGTAGATTCCTCTGCATTGGTAGTTCTTACCCTTCACCCCATTTCCACTTCTTTCCCTGCAGATTGTACTATGTTTATGCCTCATATCTCAACAGATATGACCAACCACAGAATCTGAAACAAGGGCTGTGCCATAGGTCAATGTCTCCAGGGCTTCAGGACTCTGAGATAAAAGGGGGAATCCCCCCAATCAAACCAAATAAAACAACAAACAACAAATCTCTCTACTAGTCTAAGGCTAATAAAGCCTTGCTTTGTGGAGTCAAAGTAGGCCCCACTGTCCACCTACCCCCAAAGGTTGTGTCTTAGGTTGGTAAGTAGCAGTGGGGAGCCATGTTTTGTGGCGTGTGCAAGGATAGCTGCAGAAGGCCTCTGCCACCGCCTGGACCTGCCACAAGCATGTGGAAAGTATGTGATGATACCTTCCAGAGGCCTTTGCCCACTGTCAGCACCTACCACATGCATGTGGCTAGTATGTAAGAACAGCAATCCCCCAGGCCTCTTACTGTACCTACTACCAGCATGTAGACATCATAGTGTGCACCTCCAAGCTCATTCTGGAACAAGGTCCAACACACTCCTTATTTCGGAGCAGTTGGTGCCGCTTATTGGAAACTGGGAATAGTTTTTGCCCTTGGTGGTGGTTTTCTCAGCCCTTGATGGTGATGCTGCCTTTCTGCCAGGTCACAGCAGGTAGTGAGCCTTGTGTGGTAACAGGAGACAGCACAGTCCATCACCCGGGAAGTATTCGGAAGAAGGCTCTTCTCATTAACAAGATTCTCCTTCTGGGCTTCAGGGATGGGGAATCTGGTGAGTGGCAGAACTAGGCAGGAAGAATAGTGCCTACAACACCCAACTTGTTGCAGGGGTAGTGTGGGGAGAAGAATCGGGGACAACCCAGAGAAGGCTGCATATGTGCAGAGGGATGTCCCAGCACCCACCACTGTCTGGCTCTAGCTAGGTACTGAGGTCAAACTTGGGGGCAACTGGGGTGGAAGACACACAGGTAAGGCATGGGTTGCTCTTCAGCTTTGAGCCTTCCCTCCAGAGCCAGTCACTTCCCCTTTTGTGGCTGTGGTACAGGTAAGATGTCTGGCTCCCCTAGAACACTGGGAAACATTTACTTTTTCATCTGTGTCTCCCAGCAGGTAAAATCTTGGAAGGCAGGTCCTACGTCTTATTTGTTTCTATTTTCCTTACACCTCCAATGGCACACAGAGATACTAATTTGGCACAGTGTTTGTTTTGTATTTTTTTCAAGCAAGGGGATTCCAAAGATTACTCTTGGCCTTGTCCAGGCATAAGAAGTATGGATGAGTTTTTCTTGATCAGGACATCGCCGTATCTTTCTCTGTGGGATGAAGCCTCAGGGGGAAAGGTTTGGAGTTGGGATGTTGGCCTTGAACCTATAGTTCTGTGTCCACATCTGGTAAGGGTGTGGCATGGGTCCTCATATAACTCCTCCAGGGTCTCCAACTCCAGCCTCACTGACAGCTTGGCTATGGAAGAAATACTTCTGCCTCCTGGTAAGGATTCCTGCTGTGTAGCAGGTATTAGAGATGGGCTCATGCATGCACTTGCTGCCTTCAGCTCTCATCTCAAGGATGTAGCTGGATGGTGGGTCCCTCCTACAGGCTCACACCAGCCAAGGGAGATGCTTGAGTTAGAGGAATCAGTCATATTTTGGCCCTGTACCAGGCCAGGAGTTTCTAGGGCAGCACAGGCATCCTGTTGCTCCCCAAACTCATCCATCCCAACCCCATGGCTAGTTCTCACGCTCAGCCTGGACCCTCCTTTGTGCCACTTCCACAGGGAGCACCCTCAATCCATAACTTGATTACTCAACAAGGTGCCAGTTTAGTTATTTTCCTAACTCAGTAGTTTCATTATCTTCAAAATTCAACACACCCTACACAGTCAACTCTCCTACGTTCAAAACCCAGATTTAACCTAGCCATTTCCACTGCATCCACTTATTCCCACATCATACCCTAACTGAAGGCCTCCTGAGCATCTACCCAGCATCTTCACTCCATCCCAACACACCTCCTCACTTACCTAACAACAGATCACAAAGCTTGAGAAAAGCCCTGCCTACCCGGCCTTCTCACTGACCCGGATGCTCAGACTTTTTGTTGGCTTTCTCTTGAGTATGAATTCTGCTCCTCTATGAGGCTGGCAGTTGCCAGAGAGGGAGAATGTAGTCCTTCCTGTCAGACTTTTTCCAGGGAACACAGTCTCGAAAGGGCTGGTTCCACTCATGTGTTGGACCTGGCCTCATACCAACAGGATCCTTGACCACCACTGAACTGGTTGGTAGGCGGAATGTTCTAGGGTGGCCTTATACACAGCTATAACTTGGAGTTTACATTCTGTGTCCTCCATCCACAGATTACTCTGTGCCTGAGGTGGGGAGATGGAGAGGTCATGAGGCTAGGAGCACCTGTGACATAAGAGACCACAGAAGAGGAGGTAATGGGATGCTAGGACTCCAAAGTCACTTGAGGCGAGAGTATATCCACTCAGGAAGACTTTCTTTGTCCTACCCACTCCTGACCTAGAAGTCTGTCCCTAGCACCTCACCCTAAACAGGGTTCTTGTTGACTGGCATTCACAGATTATTGCCTTTCTTTCTCCACTGGACAAAGTAGCCAAGCACTGCTCTGCCCCATTCTGGACATGGACAGTCTATGTGATGGTCACCAATTCCCTGGTCACATCAATCACTTGAGGCTGAGTGGCAAGGCAAGGCGGTGCTATGGGTAACCTGGAGGGGAAAAGTAAGAAAGGGGGAACATGTCAGTAGCTCCCTGACCCATGCTGATTTCTGCCCGTTTGAAACACCTAAACCAGTGACTGTTAACGCTGGGTAAACCTTAAATGGGAAACATGGAAACCCACCACCAACAATTAGTATCTGGGTCCTAATTCAAAATTTCCTATTTGGATTTTCTTGGGATAGAGGGCAGGCATGCACGAGCATTTACTAAAGCCCAGATGGTTTTACTGTGTAAGATACTCTGGTGCCACAGTTCTCCGTCTTTACACACTGACACGGGGAAACCATTTGGGAGGGGTGCAGCCAGTAATTAACTAAGAATTATAATTAAAATACTGATACTGCTAAGGGTTTTCTTTGGAAAAGTGAAAGTGGTTTCAAGCTTATTCCTAAGTTGGTGTCATGGACCCTCAGCTTCCAAAATGATTTCTGGAAATGAAGAAAGAAGTGGAGTTGGTTCTGTCATGACATTTGCTCTTCATCTGCAGCCAGAATGCCTTACAGAACAGTGAGTGGATGAGCCTATGGTATTCCCTGCAGGTTAGCATACTTCAGTAGCCAAAGGCCCTCACCATAACCCCTAGGCGCCCCTTCCTGCTTAACACTAAGCAATCTCTCAACTATAGGATTTGCTACAAAGACTTTCTCAGTCTCAGCTGGGTCTTTCCATTCTTTTGCCTGGGTGGTGAAGTTGGCCACTTTGGCATCCATCTCTCTTTCTCCTCTAGGACTTCCACCATGAACTGTTTCACAGGCTGGCCTTCCATTTCCTGTGCACTCAGTTACGCAAGAGCTCCAGGAACTGCCCTTGGCGAGACTTGGGACAGTCTAGAGACAGCAGCGGCACACATGGGGCATTGGAGCAAAGGGACAAAAGGGTTTCTCACTAACCAGAGGTCTGGCTAGACTGGGGCAAAACTGGGCTCTGAGTTTTCTCGCTCCCTCACTTGTCCTGTGCCCAGCACTCCCAGATGTGCCCCGGGAGTTTGATCCTTGCCTGTCTGAGCCTCCTGCCTCCCTAGAGATGAGTTCCCTGAAGCCCCCGAAAAACCCTACTTAGCTGCCATCCACACCACAACCCTCTCCTAGACAAGTTCTCCCCCCTTTTCTGAGGTTCCAGAATACCTGTGCTTTCTAGTGTTACTGTTGTTCTTGGGGAACAATTACTTCTGTGTCTACTGGTTTTACCCACTTGGGTATGCTGTATCTATGTGTCCCCAACATCAAGATCACAGGGGTGGTAAACAGAATGAAAATGCAAACCTTGCCATGCCTTAGCTTTGTGGTGTGATGGATGCTGAAGGCCACAAAGCCAGCTCTTCCTCATGGTCCAAACAATGGTTTGCGTGTGATGGATGCTGAAGGCCACAAAGCCAGCTCCTCCTCATGGTCCAAACGATGGTGTGTGTGTGATGGATGCTGAAGGTCACAGAGCCAGCTCCTCATGGTCCAATCAATGGTGTGTGTGTGATGGATGCTGAAGGCCACAGAGCCAGCTCCTCATGGTCCAATCAATGGTGTGCGTGTGATGGATGCTGAAGGCCACAGAGCCAGCTCCTCATGGTCCAATCAGTGGTGTGCGTGTGATGGATGCTGAAGGCCACAGAGCCAGCTCCTCATCATAGCTCAAATCAATCTAAAACCCCTTTCTACCCCAACTCCAGCTTGTTTTTCACCTCAGTGCTCTTTGCAACCAACCTACCCTCCTCTCCTCAGTCCCACCCCTCACCTCATCTCCTTCCCTCCAGCCCAATCCTCATTGTTTAGTCTACAAGAAGTGACTACTGGGAGGTGGGTTGTATACTGTGCACTCTGATGTGCATTTGAGAAGCACTAGAAATAGATGCTAAAGTAAATCCCTACCCTGTTCCCAGTGGGAAGCTGAGGCTTAGAGTGGTCTACTTGACCAAGGCCGTTTAAGAAATTAGGCAGCCAGCTTCTGGTACAAAGCCAGTATTCCAATCCCATTCCCAGTCAAAACTCAAACTCTGTCCAGAGCCTTCTTCCCAGTCACCCACTCTGGTTACTGGCCAGCTGGTGCTCTCAGATAGCCTGGTGGCTGTGCCCTCACCTAGCACCTTGAGGTTCCCAGTAGAGTTTCTGTGTGACTGTTGTTCTTGAGCTTGAGCAGGACTAAGCTGCTGTGTTTATGGAGAGTTGGAGATGGTGAGCAGATGCTGGTCTTCTCTGTGCTCCACAGACACATGCTCCTCTTCGGTCACCTACATACCATCTTGTACCAGGTCACTTTGGACAATAAATAGCCTCGCTAGGAAGGGCACTTTAATGTGAGCCATGTAGCCCACTTTCATGGTCACAGGACAGCTAGTGTTTCCAGATGGATGCGTCAATGGAAGGAGATCTACAGGGCAAGGCATTGGGGGATGGGGGAGGATCTGGTAAGATGGGGTGGGGGCTATGAGCTTACAGGTTGGTCCAGCATCCACGAACCTGTCATCTTCAGAGGAACTTACATGTAATGAATACTCGGGCTTACCTGGGGTGAATAAATGTGGATTCACATCTCCACAGAGAATGTTACACAGCTCAAAGGTATACATTTTTGGTACATGGTTACCCAGCTGATAATATGACCCCAGTGTGTGTTAACTCCAGGTTAGTAACCATTATAATTTCATTTTCTTTCCTGCCTCCCCTACTAGAAGAACCTTCTATTTTCAGTACCCATCACAGAGCTTTGCCAAATGGAGATGGATGGAGAGACACATGAGAGCTGCCATGGCATGAATTCCACCCCTCCAGCTCTCACTGAACCATTCACAGCCTGATATTGTGATGAGCCTCTGTACCATGTTCCTGCTTGGTCAGAGAACGTGCCACTCTTGCTGAGTCTGGCATCTTTGCTCTGAAGTGTGGAGGTCAGACCACCCTCAGATGGTTTCAGAGCTCATATTCGTCACTCTTCTGCAGCTCCTTCTTGTTGAACATTCACACAGATTCCGTCTCTTTCTCGGAGTGGCAGATCTCAAACAGAGCTGTCCACCATTGCCACTATTGCTAGTTTCGCTTCTGTGGACTTCGGTGGCTCATCTGCGGCAGAGAGCAGGAGGTGGGCAGTTGAGGGGAATGGAAACACGGGTCATTGGCCTCCTGTGGCCCACAGCTAGGGAAACACCCTTCCTTCCATACCTCTTGCTAACCTCCATCTGACTTATGATATTTACATGGTCCCTCTTTCAGTAATATTAACAGCAGTTAAAAAAAACTTATATAGTATTAGAGATCTGATAGGCACTATTATAGCTAATTTTCACATATTGATTAATCTGAAGAGTCAAAAAATAAGAATATAAAAATGTGGATTCCAGAAATAAGAATGTAAAAATAAAGAAATATAAAGTTGTAAGCCTAGGAGAATGAGAACAAACTGTCAGCAGCTTTCTCAGCAGCTTAAGGATTAACTACTAACAGCGGGTTACTCCGCTTTACACCCATAGCTCTGTTTGTGAGGCTGAAGCTGCCCTCTGCAAACTTAGGGTCACTCTGCAAACTGAGGATCAGCTTTTAGATACCCACTGGCCACTCATGACCAGCAATTGATGTGAACTGAGGTAACTTTTAAATGATGGGATGTATGTGACTTTTGACTTTTTGGTTTTATATTTTTCCCATACCCTTCCCTGCCATGCGAAACTGGCAGTGGCAGGGAGGTGCAGAGCCTTGGTAAACTCTATCAGGGAACGCCAGGGGAAAACAATGGGCTAAATACAAACACCAGTTTAACTGAAAACCCTGTTAATGGAAATTACAAAGAAGGTCAATTTGTGTCCAAGTTTCACCTCAAGATTGTAAAGATTCCTTTGTTATTGCCTAATGCTTGTGGCTTCTTAATATAAAAAGGGAGGGCTGGGAAGCTGACCTTTGCCACAGCCTTACAAGCCCGAACTCTGGCTGTGGTCTCAGCTAGATGATAATCTTTTTGTGCCCCAGGGAGATTTTTTTTTTCCTGGAATAAAGTTTGCTTCTGGATTTTTAGACTTCAGTGGTCCGTCCCCATCTTTGCGCGACCCCTGTGGACCAACAAAGCTAATTTTCATCTAGGTAGGTTCTATTATGTTTTCCCATTTTACAGACAGAGAAACTAGGGCCAAGAAATAAGGCAACTTGCTGTGAATCACACATCTATAAGTAGCAGATGCTGAGACTTGGACCCCGGTAGTCTAATTCCAGAGTCTGCCCTCTTGATCACCATGCTGCCCTGCCCCATGGTGCTATTTAATAATCTCTAAGGAATAGCTATACCTTATAGTTCATGTTTCTTTTTTTATACTAACTCTCATGCCCCTTGTAGTCCTTTCATGCTTAGACCACAGTCTTCTCTCCAATATGGTCATAGACGCCTCCAGGCCATTCCTCTCCCTGACACGCCTTTAGACCTAGATGCCTACTTCCATATCCAGTATGGTGAACTCTGCATGTATCTTAGTCACTTTTCCATTGCTTAGGAAAGAAAGTGCTTATTTGGGGCTTACAGTTTCAGAGAGTTAGCCACTGTCAGTATCACGGCAGGGAACACGACATGGGAGCAGTGGTGGAGACTTCATACCTTGAGATGTAACTACCAGGCAGAGAGAGCTTACTGGGGATGGCATGGGCTTCTAAAACCTCAGACTGTCCCCAGTGACACACCTCCTTCAATAAGACCACACATCCTAATCCTTCCCAAAAAGTTCTGCCAACTGGGGACCAAGCATTCAAATATATGGGCCTATGGGGGCATTCTCATTCTTAAACTGCCATGGTACCCATCCAACTGTCCCCCACAGTCAGGCGTAGGCACTGGCATCGATTGTGTTTATGTTGGTAATGACCAGCATGCACTTGGTGCTCACCTGCTCACACTACCTACTCATGGAGTACTGGATCCTGAAAGGCTCAGTGTCCTATCTCATAGAACAGCTAGGGAAGGTGACAAAGGGGTTTATTGACTTCTGAGCTCGCTGTTCTCCAGAGTCAGCATGACTGACCAGAGAGTGCATGCTCATCTCTCTAAATATACCCAGGCCCAATTATCTCTCTAGTTTCATCATCCAGCTTGGTGAGACCCAAAGTCCCTTGTCTTCCTTAAGGCCCACATTCTTTTCCTTTTAATTAATTAATTAATTTTACATCCTGACTGCAGTTTCCTCTCCCTCTTATCCTCCCATCCCCTCTCTCTCCCCTTCCATCCACTCCTTCTCTGTTTCTGTTCAGAAAAGGGCGGGCCTCCCGTGGGTATCACCAAAGCATGAAGTATCAAGTAAGACTAAGCACTTCCCTTTGCATTTAGGCTGGGCAAGGCAATCCAGTATGAGGAACAGGTTCCCAAGAGCCAACCAAAGCATTAGAGATAGCCCCAATCCCATTGTTAGGAGTCCCACAAATAGACCAAGCTACACCACTGTCTCATGTAGATAGAGGAAGGTCCATGTTCTTAATCTGTATGAACCCGTGAGATGCTTTCCCTAGGAGCAGAACTTCAGTGACCTTCAGGGTTATTTACTTAAAGCTTTCTGTTTGAAGGTGAGTAGACTAACCATTGCACATCAAAATGAAAATGGTAGAGTAACTAGAAAAAAGTTCTAGGAACTAGCTTCTTTTAGCGTTATCAGAAGGTGTCCTGTTGATTAGCTACAAGAGAGGAGCTGGCTTATTGTGAATGAGAGGGTCTGAGGAGCAGAAGATGCAGCAGACGTGGTGTAGCTAGGTTGGTTCCTGGCTAGGAGTTCCCCACCTTGACCCATATCATCTCAGTATTGGGGTCCTTCAGCTCCACAATACAGTCGAAGACTGTGGTGGTATCAACCTTGGTCTCTATGTCTTCTAGTGGTTTCAGAATCCAATGACCTGAGAGGTTGTTTCAACAAAATACAAGGCTCAGAGGCACTTGGGCTCTATCTAGGCTGTGCCCACAGTCCTGGAGGGAACCCTTAAGGGTCTAAGCTCATTAGATATCACCTCCTGCCTCTCTAGGCTCATTGATCAACTGGAGGATAGGAGAGTAAGATTGTAGGAGATGAAGAAGGAGCCATCATTCATAGAATAGTCATGATGTGCCTGGGCCCAGGACAGACTCTATCACTAGATAGTCAGTGCTTAGAAAGTTTGAGTGAGTGAATAAATGACAACAGAAAAAAATATAAGAGAGAAGTATAATTTTTGCTGATGTAGAAACTGAAACTCAGAGAGATACCCAAGACAATGGAGCCCAGGTCCGTCTGAATCCACAGCATGCAACTGGGGAGGTGACGTGAGTAAGGATAGGAGCATGACAAGATCTCTCTCTGCATTTGTGGTGGACAGCCTGCCTTGCGCACGTGTGGGTGCTAGTGTGTGTGTGCGTGTGTGCATGCGTGCGTGTGTATGCGCACATGTGAGTGCTTGTGTATGCTTGTGTGTGTGTGTGTGTGTGTGTGTGTGTGTGTGTGCAGGGCAGGGGAGAAGTCCAGGCCTGACCCCCAAGCCCCTGCTCCCTGCTGGGCACTGACCCTCCTCATCACTTCCACTTTCTTCTATCCCTTTGCGGTTTTATTTTATTTTTTTTTAGCAGCTCACCCAAGTCAGGTCCTTAGAGACCTTTGCAAAGTCCTTCTTGGGTACCTCTGCCAAAATCTCCAGCATCTTTCTCTTCTGTAACTCTCTGCTGCTTCTTTTCTTGGGGGTCAGGGGAGCCCTAGATTGTTAGAGGGGGACCAAGATTGTTACTCACTGTCTCTCTCTGTATCAGCCTTGAGATATCTCTCCACACTCTGTGGATTCTTGAACTCAGGACTCTGCGACAATGCCTTTGAGAAGCTTCAGCTGGATAGGGAGGAGACCTCATCCTGGGCAGGGACTGCCCCCCCCTGTCACCTCCCATCCTCTCACACAGCTTCTTGATCTAGTTTCTCTTGACCTGAGGACGAAAAGAGGCACAGTCCGAAAGGCAGATACCTAGTTCCTAGGAGAAAAAGCCAGGAGGATGCAGGCTTGCCCTCTGTTACCAGCAGGGATGGTGTAATGGCATCTGTGTGCTCATTGCTTTCAGTGCACCTGCTGTTGTCTGAATCATCTGACGTCACTCCGCTGGGGCAGGGCAAGAGATCTCCTGTGAGATGGGAAAAGAGAGTTTTTAGAAGAGGGAAGGTAGCTGAGTGCTGGAGTTACGTATGAAAAACGGGGCAAGCAGTGTGGGTACGGGCATCTGCTGTCCAGTTCTATAGCAACAACATTCTCAGTTTCCCCAACAGACACCTCCTCCCTCCAGCTACGAGCTCCTAAAGGGCATGGACCTCCGGAGTTGAAATTTGTATTTCATTTTCCTGCAGTGGGAAATCTAATGAAATTTCACTTAATGCAATTTACTTGTTCATCTCAGGCACTAGCCTGGACCCTCGAGGCAACAGGAGAGAATACAACTGTCCTGGTTCTTGTCTGCATGGTGCTCACAGAGGGGCTGGCCTTGTGCAGGGGGTGACTTGGAGGAAACTCTGGGACAGCTTGTGTGTGGGCAGAAGATCCAAGGACCAGGTTTTGGGAAAAGAGACCAAGTTCTGTTGAGGAAGCAAGGCAGAACTTCACCTTTCACAGTGGGAAGTGGGGAAGGATCTTAGGAATTTAGGGTGTCCCAGTGAGTGACCCATCTCTGCCTCTGGAAGCAGACTTTGCAGTTGGGCAACACTTTTCCGGAAGGGATCCAGAGTGATATCTTAAGGATGGTTGGCCCTTGATAAGGCTCTTCTGGAGGGTCCAGGAGCTCCAGGTCTCAGCCCTATCCTATTTCCCCCAGCAGGGTCTCACTCTATCTACCATGGTCCCTCTGTGCTGTCCTCACTATGTGGCTGTTCACTTCCTGAGTCCTCAGTTTGATCAACTGCTCCTTTGGCTTTTGTCTGCTGGTCTCTTCCCTTCCCTCTGGCTTCATCACTGCCTTCTGACTTGGCCCTCGTTGTCACCTTGCCTTGCAGTATTGCATGGCGACTCTCTGAGGCCTGCAGCCTGCCCTGGCAGGGGTTGGGTGGAGTGAGTGATGGGTGAGAGGTGTCTAGGCCTCTGCCTCCTCGGTGTCTAGCTTCATCTTTAGCATTTGTTCCTTGTTGATTTTGTTATAGAAGGTCTTAGAGGTTTCCCCTTCCCCTCTTCCAGGACATGGAAGGTTTGAGGTTTTCCTGCACCAGGGCTCTGAACACTGTGTTATTCACCATGGTGGAAAAACAGTATGTTCTACTCCACAGCCCGCAGGTTGGAAGCACTGCCAACTCCTTACCTCCTCCTGGACCCGAGGCCAGCCTGAGCAGGGAGGAATGCAGTACTCAGTTTGTGTATTGGGGGACACTGGGGAAGGGGCTGGAGGAAAAAGAGCCGTGGGGAGAAATAGAGAGAGGTGTATCCTCAGGAGAGATGGTGGGTTGAGGTTTCTCATGAACTCAGGGACACTTCCCCAGGCAGGGTGCTGGAACTCCAGGTTCGCAAGAATGACACTGTGCTGGACAACTTCCTTGTCACTAGTTCCTATGTTCCAACCAAGAGGTCCTGAAGAACTCTAGGTGGAAGTTCATCCTGTGATTGAGGGCTCACATGTGCTTGAGTGGGTGGGGCTTGGGAAGCAAGGGCAGTGAGGGCCAGAGAGAACAGGAAACCATCTGGGGCTGGAATTGATAGTCATCAAATTCTGTCTAATTTCAGGCACTACGGAGCACTAACGCCTCTCCACCACACAGTGGTCAAGGACCTTTATAGGGCAAACTTGAGTCTCATACAGATTTATAAAAGGAGACTTCCCTTTTAGGATGGGTGTCTATCTATCTGTCTGTCTGTCTGTCTGTCTGTCT
>LOEQ01001992.1:75474-86144 GCA_001685075.1 Bramus lutescens | reverse complement strand
AAGAAAGAAAGAAAGAAAGAAAGAAAGAAAGAAAGAAAGAAAGAAAGAAGGTGGCCAGAGGAGAGCAGGGTGGGCTTCAGGAAGAGGGATGTGACAAGAACCTGTTCTAAGAAGCACATGGCTCTGCCCACACACCTGTCTGCTGCTTCCTACAGTGGGGTGGAGGCCCTAGTTCCGAAAGTTCAACCCAAGCAATCCCTAATGGCCCTACCCTGGACTCTGCTGAGGGAGGAGGCCCACAGGGGAGACACATGCTAAGGTGAACTGAACCTCAAGCTCAAGAGCACAGCTTCAAAGCACAGTATCACAGTTCTAGAATGAGGCTGTCATGGTATTCAATGCATTTCAGCTGGGAGAGGCCAGGGCCCTTTGCATCCAGGGAAGGAGGGAGCTCAAAGGCAGCCAGTAGCAGCTCACCTATATAGCTAGCTATACTGGGTCAGCTCCATCATGCCCAGTGTCTAAAACCTCTGGACAGGAGGGATCCTCATTACACAGAAAGGGACACCGAGTTTCAGGAGGGTACTAGCATTGTTCAGGCTTTTACTATGAGAAAGTAGCAGAGCCAAAAAAAGATCGTCTAAGTTTTCTGAGTTCCTGTCTAGTATTCTCTATGGTATCTTGTGGGTCATTCAAACCATGAGTGAGCTGGCTTACCCAGCCTTAAACTCAGGATGCCACTACCTCTCAAAACTTGCTCATGGAATCCTGTAGGGTACTTACAGGAAGTAGAGGTTTTGGGAAATGCTACCTACTGTCCCTTTGTCAAATTACAAGGAACACAGTCAAGTTAAAGGCTCCAAGAAGCTCTGTATAAGGAAACGAACCCTGACTTCCTCAAGCCAAGGAGAGTATGGGTGTGCTCATGTGTGTGCCTGCACATGCCTGTGTGTGCATGGGAAGGAACTGCACTTTTGGGCATTCATCTTGAAGTACCCCAATCAATATGTATTACTGGAAAAGCACATGTTTACACATGCTAAGCTATGAGGCAAACCCTGCACTCTAACCTAGGAGCTAGGTATCTGCCCTCCTAACAGGAGCTGAGAATTTGTGATCCCCAGCCCACCCATCCCCTGCCCCTCCCACCTCTCCTGCAGACCCATGGACTTGACAGTCAACGAGGTGGGATCAGTCTCGGGCTTGATGTCCATCACACAGTCAAACACAGGGGTCTCGGGTACCGCGTCCAGGTCCAGGAAGTCATCCTCTACCTTCTCCTCCATCCACTCCGAATAGGTGAAGGAGGGCTGGCGGCTCACGGATTGGCGCCTGTCCTCTGGGGGGAGTGGGGCAGGTGGCTCTGGGGGTACCTTGAGGAGGTTCCACACCTGGTTGGGAGCATACAGCATCATGGACCGGGGCTCATGCTTGCTGCCTGCTTGGCGCATGGGTTACCCTGTGGGATTGAGCTGTCTGATGCTACAAGGTCTAGAACAACCACATTCTCCTGGCTCTTAGATGTCAGGCTCTACCCACACTCTACCTTCTCTGTCCCCAGTCTCTAGTGGACTTAATCCTTCTGGGTGGGGCTTGGAGGTTCTTCCTGCCTCAGCCCTTTTTCTTAGCCCCAGTAACTTCTAGGAAGGAGCCTCTTGCTTTAAGCAAGCATACTGCTGAAGGAGGAAGCCTGTCTTTGTCCAATTCAGAACCAGGTTAGCCTGTCTGGGGGTCAGGTGGATCTAGAAGGAGGAAGCCTATCTTTGCCCTATTCAGAACCAGGTTAGCCTGTCTGGGGGTCAGGTGGATCCAATGGGAAGCGAGGCTTTCGAGAGAGGGTAGGACTGCCCTGAGGCTCAGGACAAGGAGGTACCTTACCAGGGTGGTGATGACGACCAGGCCCACAGTTAGAGAGACTAGCAGCAGACTTGGGATCCCCCAGGTCCCAGAACCCAGCCAGGCCTGGGGAACATCAGACAAACTAGTCATTGCACTGAGGGGTTGGGAGAGGTCATGTTCTTGTCTATTTCAAAAGAAAATCCATCCTGGGTCTGGGTGGGATGCACTTCAGATGGCTTTTGGGTTCTTGAACCCAGAGATGCCCCAGCCAGATGTTGTGAGGGAGGAATGGGAAGCCCCAGCTTGTCTCACTCCACCCCACCGTCCTCAGAGTTCCCAGAGTTTACTCACCACAGGTCCCAGATGGTTCAACAGGGTGAGCGAGGAGGAGATGAGGTCTGTGGTATTCTGCAGCCAGGAGTGGCCATGGCCACTGAGCCAGAGCACCCCACAGGCAAGCTGGGGCAGTCAGGGGAGCAGACTGAGCGCAGAGCTGCGGCCCTTTGCCCCTATATTACCCTGCAGAGCTCACCTTCAGCCCCAGCCTGGGCCCCCAAGAAGCTCCCGAGCCTCTCAGACTGGGCAGCGGAGGGAAGGGCCGTGTACCCAGAGGAGGAGGCCCTAGCACTCTTTGGGAGAAAAGCTAATCATAGGTGGCTGAGACAGCCCTTCCCACAGGAGACCCCAGAGGCATACACAGAAGAGAGGTCTTCCGGGAAGGCCTCCTTAGACGGGAAGTCTTCAAGGAGAACCCATAAGAACAGGTGCTCAGGGACTGGGGATCCTGTCTTCTTAGTTAGGGGACAAGGGTTGACAGGACCTAAGGAGCTTCATTCCTGAGACTGAATCTCAGAACTCCAGCCTTGCCCCCACTCCATTTAGAAGACTTGGAGTAAGTGAGGGCCACCAGAAAGGCCCTTGTCCCTCAGCTTCCCCAGGCAGCCATCTCAGGAAGAAGTAGAAGGCTGTCCCTCAACCCACCCTCTCTTCAGGCCCTAATGAGGCCAGTGACATCCTTACCAGGAACTGAGAGGCAGCAAACAGGCACAGGCTGCTTCTGACAGTGAGGGAGTGGCTCCCGGAGTCTTGAGGTGGCAGCTTCTGAGCTGGCTGAGAGGGCGGTGAGGGTGGCGGGGGTGGTGGCATCTCCCTCTGCTTGCTGGGGAGCCCTTCAGCCTCGTCCAGTGCTTCCATCTCTACCGGCTGGGGGAGACCTGCAGAGGATGGGACAGGAGGGGTTGGTAACTCTGGGCTGTCTGAGCACAGGATGGAGGTCTGCACCTTCCCGTGCTGCTGTGGCATCCTCTCAATCCCGGCTTAGGCAGCGAGGCTCCACTTCCAGCACTCACCCTTGATTAGCAAAGCAATATTCACCTACCTTCGTCAGAAAGAACTACGTGTGGGTGGAGAAATTATTTCTCTTTTATTTCTGCAGTAAGGGAGTTAAAATGACAGGGGTTTTTCAGAGTTAATACCGTTGTATTTACGCAGCTTCATTCTTTTCTATTTCTTAAGGAAACAAAAACAACTACCTCAAACTCAATTAAAAAAGCAAGGGGGAATAAAAAAGAATACGGCATAAGCAGGCCATGACCCTGAGCAACCCACCCACGCTTGCTCTCCAGATTTTTGTCTTTTGTGATAAGTGCCCCAAGTGGGGCTGGAAGACTGAACCCGGGGTGATTATGGTTGTGCATTTTCCCCACTGTTAGACCCCCCCCACGAACTGGGAAAGGGAAGTCGGGGCTGTGTGAAGAAAATTTTGGTGCTAAGAATACATATTTGGTGGTGAAGACTAGGTATCGGGTTCAGCTCTAGTATGTCTGCAGTTGTCAAGGCCTAGGGCGCTTGTTCTTTGAACCTCAATTTCCCCATCTGAGAAATGGGGGTTGGGTTCAATATTAGTCGGTCCCTCTTAAGAAAATGATTATTTTTAATTGTGCATAGTTGGATGTGTCTGAATGTGGGTGCGTGCATGTGAGTGCAGATACCCAATGAAGCCAGAGGCATGGGATCCCCTGGAACTAGAGTTACAGAGGGTTGTGAGCTGCCTGACAGGGGCGCTAAACCTGAATCCTCTGCGAGAGCAGCAAGTGCTCAGAGCCATCGTCCCATCCCCCAGTCTTTCTCTAAAAGAAGCATCATTTATTGAGAGTGTGTGAGTGCATTGTCAAAGGCTAACTTTCGAGGCAGAGCCTCTCTTGTTTCGCTTGCTGTGCTGCAGGTACTACAGGCTGGTTCTTCTGTCTCTTTCTCCCATCTTCCCTTAGAAATGCTGCTATTACATATGCAAGATACATTTGGTTTTTCTCTGTGAATTCTGGGATTTGAACTCAGGCTGTCAGGCTTGCAAAGTCATCCTTTCTTTCTTTCTTTCTTTCTTTCTTTCTTTCTTTCTTTCTTTCTTTCTTTCTTTCTNTTTTTTTTGGAGCCAGGGTATCATGAAACCTCAAATTCACTATGTAACTGAGGATGATCTTGAGCTTCCAATCACTGCCCCCACCTCTGGAGTGTTGTGATTACAGGTATGCACCACCATAGCTTGTGTGGTGCTGGGGATCCAGCCCAGGGCCAGGTGCAAGCAAGACTGCTTTACCAATCGAGCTACATCTTCAGCTCACCCCTGGTTTTCTAACTGAGCTTTCCAGAGCCCCTGCATCCTGTCTGTCATCGTCTCCGAGTGCCTCTGCCTGGGCCTCCAGTGAGTGCTCCAGCCCTGATCCCATTGCGACGATTCTGAGTTTCACCTTTAACATGCTGGCTTAGATCTAAGCCTCTTGATATGGTGCGGGGAACCAGATGTTGGAGATTTCCACCCAAACTTAGCTCAGTATACCGCCAAGAAGAAAGAACCTGACAAAATGGATGTGTATACATCACTATGCCTGTGGGGCTGTAGACTTGCTTTCTGGTTGGGTGACAACAGAAGCAGGTGAAGCCAACACAGCTGTGAACGTCTTCAGTCATTCACTCAACATTTACTGAGCGTCTCACCAGCCTTAGATCAGCCAGGTTATGCAAGAACCTGGAGAAGCCTTGTTAAAATCACGGGCCCCCTGCTGAGTGCTGTGAACCCCGGATGGTTCCCCTGATGTGGATGTTGTGTTTTAGCCATACCCCCTGTAGCTTCTCAAGTGAGTTGATGTTGTACTTTGCCTATCATTCCCTCTACCTAGAATATCCCTCCAACACTCTGTGCCCCCTGCCTCTGTATATGTCACCAAGGAAACCCCTATTCATCTGTAGTTACCAAATAAATGTCAGTGGAACTAGATTGTGCCCCATTACCCATGCCACTCCTTCATACTACCATCCACAGCAAGATACCTTGGCACAGCTCTGCTCTGAATGCTGACACACAATAATTCACCTATCATTCACAGTATCCCTAGGAAGTTGGCACAGCTATAACTCCCTCCAATTTACAAAGGGGAGATGGGGGACGGAGTGGTAAGAGGTTGTGTCTCCCCCATCAAAGTGGCCTGTTCTTCAGGTGGGTTCTGTCTGAGGCAGTCTCATGGGACTCTGGATATACTACAATCACTAAGGTTTGTAGCATGTCACTGTCTCTGTTCATCTACAAGTCCCTGAAAGCAGCCTGGTATCAGTATTCTAGTGTGCAGCACATGTTTGCTGGTTTGTAGGTTTTGATACATACTGACTGGCTGAGCGCCTGATGAGCCATGATACTATTTTGTCCTGTTCATTTTGTTTGTGTGTATGCTTGAGACAAGTGTAGCTCTGGCTGACCCTGAACTCAGAGATCAGTCTGTCTCTCCCTCTCAAATGCTGGGATTAAAGGCATGCGCCACCATGCCTGGTGCCTACTCCTTCTCCTCTTCTTTTATTCAGTGGGGGCTGGAGGGGTGATATATACTTTGCAAAGACGCTATGAAGGCTTTAGATACTACAGATAAAACACTGTATGATTCCTGACACTTTACAGGCACCTGATATAATTCTTCCTCTGGAATGAAGGGCTTCTAGCTTCATGGGAAAACCAGAACAAATAAATGTGCTCAGGTGATCAAATGTGCACAGGTAAACAAATGTGCACAGGTAAACAAATGTGCAAAGAACAAATAAATGTGCTCAGGTGATCAAATATGCACAGAACAAATGAATGTGCACAGGTAAACAAATGTGCACAGGTAAACAAATGTGCACAGGTAAACAAATGTGCACAGAACAAATGAATGTGTGAGAGGGAAGGAGGAGGGCAGGTCACCAAGGTGGGCACAACTAGTGAGCACTAAGTTCAGCTTGATGCTGGGTGAAAGGAAAAGCTGCTGCTAGAAGCTGGACTGTGTGGGAAGCCGATTTCCACCCTTATGTGTGTGTGTGTCTGTGTGTGTGTGTATGGTTCTCAGGGGCAAGGCCCCCATGTACATACTGACAGGTGATGTCATGTAAGGATGGTGGAGGGACGCAGGCCAGGGCCCCTGGCTCTTCTGCCTCAGTTTAAGCTGCAGACCTTGAGTCTCTTCTTCTCTTCCCTGGGAATTTCCCTATGCATACACACAGGGGACTCGAGTTGGAATTTTGTTCTTGCCTGTTTCTAACCTCAGAGGGTAATTCAATAGGTAATCTATTGAGTTCACATAGATTGGGACTTTGTTGCTTTCTTTTAAAAATTATGGGTTTTCTCTAACCTACACTATGGATTATCTGAAATCATTTGATACTGAATTTTTTTTCCCTCCCAAAGTCTTGAATCAAATATGTGCTTCAGGAAGATGGGTGACATTTATCTTGTGGATTTGCCCTCAGGGTTACATGTACTCCAGTCAGAGAAGCATGAAACCTGCTTGCAATAAAGTGTCATGCAACCATTATATTGTGAGTCTGTAGATGAATATTTAATGGCATGGAAAGAAAGTTTGGAAATTTGGAGTGTGAAAGGCTAGGTTATGACACGGTTTGATCTTATTGGCTTTAAAATTTGAGACAAATATAAATGTGCTTAGGAGAAGACAGTACATGGTAGAGACAAAGGGGGGTGGTAGTGCCAATGAGTCGGTAGTGCGGGGCTCTGACACACAAGGGATGTTTCATAGACGTGCCTGCTAAGTGGAAATCAAGCAAGCCAGGTATTAACAGTAGCTTTTATTTATTTATTGAAAAAGGGTACCACTGTGTAACCCTGCTGGCCTAGAACTCTCTAAATAGACTAGGCCGGCCTTGAACTCATAGAGATTCATTTGCCTCCGCCTCCCAAGTACTTAGATCAAAGCCACCATGTCAGTCATGGGGTGGGGGGAGGGATGATGGGAGGAGAGGTGATTTTATTTATACATCTTAAATTTTCTGAAAAAATATGCATGCACACATAGACATGTATATTCACTATATATGTATATTTGATATATATATTTGCAGCAATAAAGATATTCTTTTTTGTTGTTGCTGTTGTTGATTTTTTTCAAGACAGGGTTTCTCTGTAGCTTTGGAGCCTGTCCTAGAACTAGCTTTTGTAGACCAGACTGGCCTCCAACTCACAGATATCCACCTGTCTCTGCCTCCTGAGTGCTGGGATTAAAGGCGTGTGCCACCACCACCTGGCTTATAAAGATATTCTTAAAAAGAGATAAAAGCTCCGAGTTCAGATGTTATGAGTTCTAGTTGATACTCTCAAGTTTCAGGCCCTGTCTCCACCTGTCCCACTGAGAAGTGTAGGAGACAGAGGTTGTCAGTGCACACAGCTCTGTGAGAGCTGCCCAGTGTAGCAGCCACTCAGAAGGCAAGCCAGCCTCCTCTGAGAACCTATGCTCATTGCATCTGCATACAGGAGATGGCAGACTAATTGCATGTATGTGGTGTGGGTGAGGGGGCAACACAGGCTGATGGCGCCCTGAATCAATGTCTCAGAGACAAACGTGGAAACTTCACACACATTTTTTTTTCTCTTGAGATGGGTCCCATGTATTACAGGCTGGCTGCAAACTTATAGAAGATAAACTTGAACTTCTAATTCTCCTGCTTCTACCTCTCATGGATGGTAGACATGCACCACAGCACCTGATTTTACATGGCGACGGGGGTCATGCCCAAGGCTTTGTGCAGTCTAGGTAGGCATTCTGCAAACTGAGCTATATAGCTCTAGCCCAATACTCTGCATTTAAAGAAAAAAAATCTTTGGGGTTCTGATGAAGCAAATGAGGAAATTCACTAGGCGCCAGGCAGATACACATCTTTCAGAGCTGAGTTATTTAAAACCATTTTCTTTGGCCAGCTAGATGACTCGGTGGGTCAATGTCCTTGTCATACAACCTGGTGACCTGAGTTTGATCCCTGAAACCCACATAACGGTGGAAGGAGAGAATCAATTTGACAGAGTTGTCCTCCGGTCTTCACATGTGTCATCCTGTGCATGTGTGACCCTCCCAATATCACACACACACACACACACACACACACAAGATAATTATGATAATATGAAAATTAAAAAGAATTGGGGACCAGAAAGATGGCTCAGTAACTAAGAGCACTCACGACTCTTTGAGAGGACCAGAGTCCAGTTCCCAGCAACTACCTTAGGAGGCTCACAACCACCTATAATTCTAGCTGCAGGGGATCTGATACCTACTTTTGGCCTCTGCAAGCACCACACAAATGAATGTTGATACATACACACGCATAAAATAAAAAATAAAATCTAATCTTGGGCAGTGGCAGCACGCAGGAGGCAGAAGCAGGTGGATCTCTGTGAGTTCGAGGCCAGCCTGGTGGTCTATAAGGCAAGTTCCAGGACAATCAGACCTCTTATACAGAGAAACCTTTATCAAAAACCAAAACCAAAACCAAAATCAAAACCAAAACAAAAAATAAACCAAAACCAAACCAAAACCAAAACCAAAACAAAGCCAAAACAAAAACCCCAAAACCTTTTTTACAATTAAAGACTTGTTTCATGGGAGTTGGAGTGATGGCTCAGTGGTTAAGAGCACTGGCTGCTTCTCTAGAGGACCCAGGTTCAATTCCTAGCACTCACATGACAGCTCACAACTATCCAGTTGGATCCAGTTCCAAGGATCCCCCGCACCAGGCATGCATGTGGTGCATGTATTTGTGCATGCAGGCAAAATACTCATGCACATAAAATGAAATAAGTAAATCTTAGAAAAGTATTTCCTAGTCAGAAATTGGACATTTTAAAAGTCAGCCTAGATACACTGCCAAACAAACACCATACTATGCATATAATCTAGAGGGGGTTCCATGGACCTTCAATTAAGAAGCCCTGATCTCCAATGGGGATCCCCGATAGGAAGTGGTAGAAATCACAGATATGGAGAACTGTGCTGGGATCACATCCCTGATGTTGGCCTCTGCTCACTTGTATGTGAACCCAGTGCACACTTATTTACCACTAAGTACATGACAGGGACTGGGATCACAAGGATTTGCTTCCCTGTCTGCCAAGCACTGGGCCAGGTTCTGGGAATTTAGCAGTAAAGAAGCAGTCCAGCTGGTGAAGGTGCCAGAGCCCTGGCCCATTATCCTCTTGTTTCTTCTAGAGATGATGCTATTTCTTCTTCTTCTTCTTCTTCTTCTTCTTCTTCTTCTTCTTCTTCTTCTTCTTCTTCNTTGTAGACCAGGCTGGCCTTGAACTCACAGAGATCTGCCTGCCTCTGCCTCCAGTGTGCTGGTATTAAGGGCATGTGCCACCACCGCCCGGCTAATGATGTGACTTCTTATTGTCCTGCCCTCCCTTTCACTCACTCCCATGTTCTGGGAAAGGACATCACCTCATTGGGCCGCTAGAATGTGCAGTTCCCAGAGTAGTTGCATTGGCTTATATGGCAGATGTCATCATGAGGTCCATTTGTCGGTGAGAGGCAGGTGCTTGTATTGAGGGTTAGCTCTTCAGTAGTTCCCAGTAAGGTAGCTGCTTTGCCACACACGAAACCCCCCATGCAGAGGTTGCTTGCTTACAGGTGATTTCCTAGGAGGCTCTTGATAGGCTTCCCTCTTGAGTCGGGCGAAAGGGATTTTTCCAGGTAGGGAAATGTAGGCTTTGAGAACCCAAGCATCTTTCCCAAGTAAATGCAGACCTGAGATTTAAACCCTGGGCTTCCTGACACCAACGGATGATTTCTTTTTGCTGTATGACTTCTTAGGAAAGGGTCGCTACACAGGCAGGGCGGATAGTGAGAGCCTAGAGACTGAAGAGGGAGGAGTAGGTATGTGGGACCTTGAATCCTAAACAGCTGTCCTGGGCTGTTGGTGCAGCTTCTGCACCTTACATCTGGCAGATGGATCCTGGGATGCTGAGTGGTGGTGAAGGAGGAGAAGAGGGACGGAGAGGCAGAATCTGTAATCCCGGCCAAAGCTTCCCAGGTAAAGCGTGGAGGCAAATGGCCTTCGGATGTCATCCAGGGCACGCGAGGACATGCTGATCCCTTTGTTGTACCCAAGCTCTCAAATCACACCATTAAGCCTTGCAGTTCCTCTGCCAGGGGGCTGGTTGGAGCTCCAGAACCACGGAGGCTCCCTGATGACTCATCCGCCTGCTCTCAGCCTCAGCCCACCATAACTGGAGCTGAAGCCTGGCTCAGCCTGCTCCTGTTTATGAGAGGAGGGAGACTGTCCCATTCAGCTTTTCTTCCTTCTCAGAGTGGCCAAGAGTGACCTCCCGGCCAAGCCTGCCACCCACAGACCATGCCTGCCTGACCACGGCCTTCCAAAGCCATTGAATGTCAGAACCTGAGAATTTGAGGCAGGGATATTCGGCTCAGCCTGATGATTTCTTTGAAAAGGCTGAGGGAGCTGGGCAGTGGTGTCGCATGCCTTTAATCCCTGCACTTGGGAGGCAGAGGCAGGTGGATCTCTGTGAGTTTGAGGCTGGCCTGGTCTACAGAGTGAGTTCCAGGACAGGCTCCAAAGCTACA
>LOEQ01001992.1:60991-75461 GCA_001685075.1 Bramus lutescens | reverse complement strand
TCCAAAGCTACAGAGAAACCCTGTCTCAAAAAACAAAAACAAAACAAACAAACAGATGAAAAAGGCTGAGGGAAAACTTGGGGACATGCCTTGCCCAAGATCGCAGAACATAGGGGTTGGCTGCTATTCCAAGCATTATGAGCAAACAGATTCCCCCTCCACCCCCAAGATAGCATCTCCTATAGTCCAAGCTGACCTTGAATTCTTTAAGTAGCCAAAGACAGTTTGCAACTCTTGACCTCCTTGCTTCCACTTCCTGAATGTTGGGACTGCAAATCCTGACCTTCCCACCTCTATTTCCTGAATGCTGGGACTGCAGATAGAGCCACCAAGCTGAACTTCTGGATAAAGACTGTTTACCACACACTGGTGCAGCTCCAGAGCTTTATGAGTATTGATTCTCAACCCTCCTATATTCAAGGAAATAGAGTCGCTTGTGTGTGTGTGTGCATGTGTGGGAGTGCATGCCCATGAGTGAATGTGTGTTTGTGTGCATGCATGCATGCGTGGGAGTGTGTGCCCATGAGTGCATGTGTGTGTGCGTGCATGTGTAGGAGTGTGTGCATGTGTGCGTGTGCGTGTGTCTGTGTGTGTGTATGCGTGCATGTGTGGGAGTGTGTGCCCATGACTGTATGTGTGCGTGCATGTGTGTGTGTGTGCTCACGTGCATGCGTGCATGTGTGGGAGTGTGTGCCCGTGAGTGCATGTGTGTATGTGTGTGCATGCATGCATGCATGTGTGTGAGTGTGTGCCCATGAGTCCATGTGTGCGTGTGCGCATGTGTGTGTATGCACTCATGTATCACAGTGCAGGCCAGCAGGGTTCTAGGAGCCCCACGGATACTGGTAAAAAAAAAATTTGGCTCTTCTGCAAAGGCAATGGGCTGTAGATCTGTAGATGTAGCTTTGTGGGGATGTGTATTGGCTCCTCACCACACCTCTGCCCTATCAGTCCTGCTAGCCAGTGCACACCAAGACCAAGAGAGTCACAGAAGGTGCAGCAGGATGAGAGAAAGAGCCTGGGGAAGGAGCAAGTCTATCCTGATGGTAAGCTGCATCTTGTATTTGTGTGTGCATTGTGCGCAGAGGCCAGAAGTCGATCACTGGTGGCCCTCAGGCACTCTCTGTCGACTTTATGTTTTGAGGCAGGGGTCTCACCATTTAGACTAGACTGACTGGCCAGTGCACTCTGTGAATCCCCTCCTGTCACTGTCTCCTGGGTGGGGGTGTGGATGACAAACACATGATGTCATACTTTTTAAATTTGTCTTTTTGGATGCTAGGGATCCCAACTCGAGCCTCTGTGCTTACATGAAAGCACTTTCCTGAGTGAACCATCTTCTCAGCCAACACCCTCAGCTGATTCATCTTCCTATTTCTCCAGGCAGGCAGGATGCAGCAGCAGAAGAAAACGGATTTGGGCGGAAGGTTCTGAACTAGGATGCAAGTGCTTACCAGTCTCAGCCCTAGTGTCTTGGGCAAGGTGTGAAACCTCTCCGTGGTTGTTTAGACAAGAGGAAGTCCCTCAACAGACCTGTCATCAATAGGTGGAGTCTGTGACTCCACTCCAGGCAGAAGATTGTCAGACATAGGATTGTCAGGCTGGGAATGGAAAGCCCACGTAATGTTTGCTGGCTTCTTGTATGAAATTTGGCTGCCTGGTGGAGAGAGGCTTCAGTGACCTCTTTACAAGCAGTGACTCAGTCAGTCCTAGAATGACTGCATGACAGAGGTAACGGGACTGTTCTTTTACAGTTCAGAAAACAGAGAGACATTCGAGAGTAAGTGACTTGCCCAAAGCCGTCACCATGGGTTGAAGGGTCAGGACACAGTCTCAGGAGGCATGGTGCGTCTGCCCTTCCATCCTGCGTCTGTTACCTACCCTAGACTGCTGCTGCTTTTGCCTCTCCTCCGTGACACAGAGGCACGGTGCGGCTATGCCTTTGCAGCTAGACAGAATCAGCCACACTCAGTGGGTGGACTTTTCTGGTTAGGAAGACTCTTAAAGTAGGACTAGGGCCAAGGCAGTGGGGAGGGTTCTGGAAGTCAAGAGTGCCTACTGCTTAGTCTGCAGTGGGTGTGAGCTGACCACTGCTTGCAGACACCGGAGAGTATACTCTCTGGAAGGGGGACCTGAGGGGAGACTGTACACGGAAACTCAGTGTAGGCAGACCTCCAGGGAACCTGAAGTAGTTCTGCCTTCTAGGCAGGCAGCTTTTTGGAGTGGCCAGCAGTCCAACAATTTAGAATCCTACACAGATTGAGGTTTGAGGCCCGGTTTTGTCATTTACTACACGTGACCCTGGATAAGCACTGTGGCTAAGTGACAATTTGAACCTAATTCTCTTCTAGAAAATGTATCTACAAATCCTATCTCATAGGACTTTTAGGATACTATGATCTAAAAACACACAAATGTTTATCCCGGTGCCTAGGAGATCATGAATGCCCAATAAACCGTAGCCAGAGCTAAGAGATGAGGTGGGCGAGAGGTGGGGTTGGGAGGCAGGCAGTGGCAAGGACCTCCTTTTCATGTGAGAGCTGAGCCTCCAGGAGGACAATGAGCACCCCACCTGGATGTGGGCTGGGGCTGAGAACTGGGGTCAGCTGGTAGGTAGAATGGGCATAGACTGGGGGTGAGGGAAACAGTGAGGCTTTGTCTCTGCCAGTTAATTAAATCCAGAATGCTAACATGCTCTCAAAACAAAATGCAACTCAAGTATGCCTCGGATGGGATATAAAGGAACGGCTCTGCGCGGGACTGCAGACAGCTTTGCGGCTACTCACAAAGGCTGACAGCCCTGTGCTTCTCTGCAGTGTAGGCTCCACGGTAGAAGGGTAAAAAGCGTCAAGGAGACTGGATGGGTCGTACATCCTCTGCCCCAGCCACCACACCGAGAATCAAAGGAACAGACATCAGCAACCCTCAGGAGCCCCCAGTGCCTGAGGTCAAAACATGAAGACACATGGAGGATGAGAGCTTCTTTTTTCACCTCGTTTCTCTCATGAAGAAATGGAGGTTCAGCAGATAACAGCCGTTTTGTTTTATTTTTGAGTCTTCGATAGCCTATGGCTGGTCTTGAACTCAATATATTTTGGAGAATGACCTTGAACTCCTGATCCTCCTGCCTTATATCAACACCCTGGTTCAGAGGGTCATCCCTAAATTCTCTCATTAGCTCTGTCTCATGAATGAGACAGCAAAGAGCTTTCATAAGTACTGTATGGAGTATCCTGAAGGACTGGGGCCTAAGCCCGAGGCAGCGGTAGGCCAAGTCCTAGCTTGGAGTTCTTTAGCAGTTTTTGCTAATGACCTCAGAAGTCCTTAAAGACAGTCCAGATGGCAGGAGGGGAGGAAAAACAATCCGAGCCGCATCCCACCCTCACCCCAGATAGCGGGGTTGACAAATCTCCAGGAACTGCCACCATCAGATGGCCGTTGGCTGCCCAGAAGACTCATTCTCACATTCTCCAGGTGGTGGGGTTGAGGGCTCTGTGTCAGGCTTGTGGCCCTGGGCGTTCCATTGCCTCTCTAGGCCTTGCATGAAGTTAGAGCAGATCTGTAAGGGCCTGCTCCGCTTTTAAGATCTCTCTGCTTGAAGAGGAATCCTGAGCCCACGGCTTAAGATCCCTCTGCTTAATTCAAGGGCTTCTCTTTGATCTTGGAATGAAGAACAAAAGTCCTGGTCATGGTCAGTAGGAAAGGTCAGGCAAGCTCTGGCTCCTGCACAAGCTCTGGGTTCTCTGCTGGAACTGGTATAAAACCAGCGGGTGTGATCCAAGGTGCAAAGCCCAAGGGAATTTTTACATATTCTGGTTTGCTTTCTAGTGCTGTGATAAGCGCCACACCCAAAAGCAACCTGAGGAGGAAAGGGTCTATTCATCTTACAGCTTACACTCCTTTATGGAGGGAAGCCAAGGCAGGAACCTGGAGGCAGAAGCTGAAGCAGGTTTCTCAGTTGCTCTATCGGGCTGTCCTGACAGACTGACATTGGTTTATTGCTTCTTATTGGCTTGCTCACTTTGCTTTCTTCTTTGAAGTTCTGTTTCTACTGTTTTACCTTCATCTTCAAGTAAAAAAAAAAAACCAACCTTTAACTCCAACCATTGTAAGTCAAAGACCAAATATAAAATATACACTATTAAAAATATAGAATATGAAATTTTGACATTATTTAGCAAGAGCAGAGACAAGAATGAACATTAAACACATGACCTGTGTATAGAAGGGCACAGCAGAGAGAAAAGGAAGCAAGTTCAGGAAGGCAGACTGGAGCGTCGTGTAGACCTTTGGAGATGCGCTGATAGTGGACACCAACAAACATGGCTGACTGTGACTGAAAACTTCAATGCCTTCTCCACCTCTAAGGAAACCAGAAACTAAACCACCAAATTAGAAATTTGTCTAGTGTCTGAAGAGAAAGACAGAACAGATGCCTGTGGCCCTTTGTCTGGCTCCTGAAAGAGCTAGAGAGAGATCCGGCTGGGAACCAATACCCCTCAGTAAGGAAGAGTCCTGGTTTTGGTTGTAGCACAGATGATTGTCAAAGAGCCTTTGAACCTCCCTTTCCCTGAGTGGCCTTATCAATGTGACCTCTGACTCATTTTGTTGATTATCTACAAGGAAACAGAATTCCAGTTTTGTGGTCATCTGTCTCTACAGAAGTTTTCATGGGTTTGATCAGTTCCCATTAATAATCGTGGGTTTGGGTCAGTCCCAGGTTTGGGGGGTGTGTCAATAGAGAAAACAGGGGTAGGGGTGTCCCTACCACCTACAGCTACTGTTTAATTAGCATTTTGGAATGCTCAACCATTTTGTGTAATAATGATTTAGAAAATGCAGAGACCACTTTTCCATTAAAGAATAAAGAAAAACCAAGTCTTTCATAGTTCTGCCAGACTGAGAAAGGCACTGGTTTCATTATGACGTCCTTTTTGCTGTTTTTCTGTTTTGGTTAGTGGGCTTCCCCCCCACCCCAGCTCATTGGCACATCCTAAGACTGTGTCTCTGTGGATTATGAGGATTTGACCATGTTAAAAGATAGACATTTTATATTAAAATTTTAAGACTGATGACACACTAGCCCATGTATTATATAGAACTTAACTTGCAAACTGAACATTGAAAGACGCTAAGAAGGAAGCATGCTGAAGTAGTCTGGTGTGTTGAAAATGAAGCTGGATGGAAGGTGATAGCTATATTAAGCTTTATTAAAAGCTTTTCAAATTTAATTATTCAACTTTTAAGCAATACAGTAGACAGGCCCCAAGTTGCCCTCCAATGACCCTGTGTCCTGGCATTCACAACTGTGTGCAGTCCTTCCCACGTGGTAATCATGGTAGGCTCCGTGGCCAAAAGCACGTGGCAGAAGCGAAGGCATATCACTTGTAAGATTAGGTTAGAAGAGATTGTGACTTCATGTGGGGAGCCCCCTCCTGCATGGCACACTCTCAGGAGTCACTCCCATGGGGGTGGTACCAGCTTCCTGACTAGGTAGCTGTGGAGAGGAACTGAGACCACAAGGCTGCAGGGAGATGAGGCATGCTGACAACCCATGGGTGAACTTAGATAAATTACATGTGTAACCTCAGGTAGATTTTGAGATCTTGTACAATGGTCAACATTTTGAGATGTTCTGAGAGGCTGGGCTAGAACCACAAGTCCTTTAAATCATCCCTGGGCTCTTGAATGAAAAACACAATGGGATGCTATCAAGTTTTTGGTAACTTGGGCAACAGAATTGGCTTAACGCGAGCAGCCTTATTCCTTTCTGAGACCACAGACTCCCACAACAGGCTAGATTCACGTTGTATCATGGTGGGCCTGAGAGGCTGGGCATGGCTACGGTGCACCTTGCTGCTGAGTGTGGACTGAACAGGCTGGCAGAGGGTGCCACTATGTTGGGTAGACATAAGAAGCACATTCCCAAATGGCCTTGTTTGTGATGGGGAAATAGTCTTTTTAAAAATTGCATTTTTAATTAATTACTTTTTTTTTGGAATGTATGTTCCTCATGGCATATATGTGGAAGTCAGAGGATACCACCTTGCAGGGTGGGTCTCTCTTTCTACCATGTAGTTCCCAGGGATTGAACTTAGGTCATAAGCTTTGGCAGCAGGTACCTTTATCTGTCCATCTATCTTGTTGCCCCAGAAGCAGTCTGTATTAATCAAGGTGATAGTCAATTGGGATTTGGCAAAAAGACAATCTTTCTCAACAGTCACAGTCAGCCACAGCCTGAATGGGGCTGACAGATACTTAGAGTTGTAAAATTATTTGTGCAGAATCCCAAGCTCTAAAAGGAAGAGCTCAGGTTCATATCCAGGCCTGAATCCAACAATTGGAAAACAAATGGACAAGTCAGTAGATTCTACTTTACAAGCTCCATGCACAGACCAGCAACTGGGGCCTCACGACTGCTATGGAGAGACTGATTTCCCCATTTCCAGTGCAGGAGAGTGACCCAAGGGCTGGGATGGCATGCAGGCTTGGTCCTAGTCTGGCCACGAGAGTGATGCCCAACACCAGGGCACACATGCTCAGCACTGTCATTACACCAGGAAAATGGCCCTTGGTCTGGACTTATATTTGAAAGGCTCTTCTCTACTCTTTTACTAGACATTCTTCTCAGAGGTGAGGAGTATATGGACTCAAAAAGACATTTCACTGTTTATACACAAATCCAAAGGTTCTCTGTGCATACTGGCCTGAGTCTGGTTTTCAGCATGGTGTTCTCTCTTTTTTTTTTTTGTTTTCTGATGCACAACACGTTGCTGTGTGCATTTGTCATTTGCAGAAGGTATGTTTGAAGATCAGATGTGTGGAGCAGAGTGCCTATGCACATAAGTGCATGCGAGCATCCTTGCAGTTAGATGGATCCAGATAGGCTAGTACTGGTTTTCTCTAAACCTCGTATCTCGGTGCAGAATGCCAAGGAGTCACAATTCTAGTCTGGCTTAAGTCATAAGTATGAACCTGGCTGTCATACTCCTTAGAGATGAATATTTGCCCATATAGAAGGGCAGAACATATCTTATTTCAAAATTTATTTCCAACTTTAAATTATTTCGATATAGCACACAGTGACCTTACAGATGCTGGGGAGAAGCCTGCACACAGCCGTGCTCTTTGCAAGTAGGGAGAAGAGCCAAAGACTTGAGATATGCGCAGGTGAGTAGCTGAAATAGGAAAGGCTTAGAAAAACAATGGGGCATGAAATAGGAGAAAGAAGTAGAAAGAATGGATGTAAGAGGAAAAGAGGTTGATAAAGGATGTTATGACAGATGAGGGTGATGCAGACTCCTGGATTCCATCAAGAGGTGCCATCCTTCTTCCTCTGCTTGAATCTGGGCTGAGACTGTGGTTAGCTTTGACCAACAAATCAAACAAATACTATAGTTTCTCTTCTGAGGCGTAGGAAGCCTGAAGCTTCTGTCCCCCCTCCCATCTTAGAATGTCAGAAGTCAGCTGCTATATGAGAAGTCTAACATATTTATGACTACCTTACTGTGAGGTAGCCCAGGCTAACTAAAGAGAGAGCAGGTTCACACGGCAGAGATGGAGGCCCCAGAGGCGTAAGGAAAGCTTTCATGGATGTTATTTCCCAGGCCTTAAGCTGGTGAACACAGCCCGGTCAGAAGAACACCCTTCCTGGTCCTGGAGCTCCTGAGCAGGTAAGATGCTTTGTTTGAAGCTTCTACGTTTCGAGACTGTTCATGAGGAGTTAAATAAAGCTGACTAAGCAGACAATGAGGTCTGAGAGGAAGAAATGAGCGGGAGCACAGGATGACGTTGTAAGGATGTGCTTTAAGAAGGTTGTACAGAATATAATGAGACCTAGGGTAGCTGGAGACTGGACAAAGCAAAGGAAAAGGAGAGTGTCTGTTCCCACATGCCTAGAAATGTGATGAATTCTCATTCATCTCAATGGCCTTTGGTGTCAACCACTGTGGAGACAGCTGCCACAGAGACTCTCTTTTCAGAGTCCCTGCACATCCAGGTACCTTCCTACAGTATCACAGCTGTGTCCACCTCAGTGAAGGAAAATGGACAGAGATTCTCTTCCCACAAATGCTGGCCTCTTTCCTACCTGACTTTACAAGCAGACAACACTCCTTTCCAGAGGCTCTGCTGGCTTTGTGAGATCTCAGGTCTGTAGTGGAGAGTTATGGTAGAACCATAGCTATATTGCTGAAGGACTGGCCAGAACTTGACACCCGAGCCTTGGAGCAGGCTCAGAAAATGCAAGAATTTTTCTGTTTATGCTTTGGACTCTGGAATGACCACCATCATTGTCAGCTACCATTGACTGAACACCATGCAATAAGACTTTCAATCTATTAACTCATTATCATGGCCTCTGTGACGATCTTACACCACCATCTACAGTTTAGAGAATAGAATTTTGAGGTCAAAACAGATGATTTACCTAAGGCCATAGTGCCAGTTAGTGGCAGAGCTAAAACATAAACCCAGGTCTGTCTACCTCCCCTAAGCACTTCTAGGCCCAGCGACATGGGTTCCTGCTCTCATTTCTGTCTTGGTGTCAGAGACTAGCTAAACTCTACCATTGTTGACTAGTGGATACCTGGCCAGGGCTCTCCACAAAATGTTACTCTATTAGTATCTTAGCACCTCCTAACAATGTTTTGCTTCTCTATAATGGTCTAAAGACTCAAATTATCAGTCAGTGTAAACATCTCTAAATGTATTAATAGTCCTAAATGAAAAGAGGAGCACCAGTCTGGTAAAGAAATAAGAACCTGTAGAATGGCGGGTACATGTATAGCTCAGTGCTGGCCTAGTGTGCACATAGGCTCCGAGTTCTATCCCCAATACCACAGAAAGAGAAAGACACGCAGAATGTGTGCTGTGCTTGTGGACAGGCATAAACAACACCTCAACCACATGTCACATTTAGTCTCCCTTCTCTCTGGTTGCCCACTAGGTTTCCTGCACTTGCTCCCAGGACAGTTAGAACCAGTACTGGGCACCGGACTTGGATGCTCAGTAAGGACAGGGTTTAGCAGATGGAAGCTAAATCTCCTTCTGAGGTTACCTATATTATTACAGTGTTTGATAGAGGCCCCTGGAGACTTGAGTAGGGACATACTCATCCTCTAGCATGGGTTCGGGGAGACGTTCTTGGTTCTTGTCTCTAGGCCTGCACATAAGCCTTCCCTGGTTTCCTGTGTTCTCTGAGAGGAGAGGAGTATACATCTGCTTTGCTCAGCACTATACCATTAATCTGGGACATGTTGGGATTGAGTGGAAGCTCCATAAATTTGAGTTGATCAAAGGGCATTTTCAACAGTCCATCGGCTTCTAGCATAAAATCTCTTAAGAGGTGTGATGGGGATGCAGCCAAAGCTATGGCCCTTCTGTTGGTCAGACAGGGTCACTGGAGGTGAGGATAATCAAGGCATCGTTAGTACAGGCCTCCACCTCCTTTACTCCATAGCACCCCAGATAAGCAATTGCTTCTTGTTGAGATTGAGTCCTCATCCCTGGCTTGGGATAACCCTTTGAACACTGGTGAGCAGACACACAGAGCACTGTATTTAGTGCTGGACTGGGGCCCACCTTCAAGATACCAAGATTAAAGATGGAAGTAGGGTTCATAGCCACCAGCCCAAGAAGTCATCGCTGTTCTTACCCAAAGGACCAGTTTTAGGCCTTCAGTGTATACTTGAATCTTGTATGAACCCAGGTGAATGTCACACACTTAACCCTCAGGTTGTCCAGGACTACCATTACTCTAGTCATATATAAAGGGCCTCTGGAGTACCCAGGTCTCAGGAGCAATGGCATTCTTAGATATGGGGCTCGCATTTCCTCTCACTTGGCCATGCCATTCTCATAAGGAAATAATTCACAGTGCCCAGGAGGGGTACCCATGCATCTACCTAGTGTTCATGTCCTCTTCTCAAGCGGTACTCTAATAATGAGGCCTTCAGAATTTGCTTTCAGTATAACCTGATGCTTGCAAGATTTTTCCTTTAGGAGCTTCTTTCTGAGGCTACATACTGATTGGATGAACTGTGGACCATGATTGCTTATACAGAGTGATGTGGCCACATTCACACACACAAGGGTCCTTGCAGTACCAGGTTCAACTGGAGGTGGTATATCATTAGAGGCCTCACTTGTGTAATCAGAAGTTTCTGTCCCACCCAGTCCCACAACCATTCAATCTTAAATAAACAGAGGCTTATATTAATTATAAACTGTTTGGCCTATTTCTCAGGTTTACTGCTAGCTAGCTCCTACAACTTAAATTCATCCATAAATCTCATCTATGTTTAGCCATGTGGTTTGGTACCTTTTCTCAGTAAGGCATTCTCATCTTGCTTCCTCTATGTCTGACTTGCAACTGACTCTCTCTCTGCCTTTCCTCTTCCCACAATTCTCCTAGTCTGGTTGCCCCACCTATACTTCCTGCCTGGTTACTGGCCAACCAGCATCTATTAAACCAATATGAATGACAAATCTGTATAGTGTACAAGAGCATTCCCCACAGCACACTTGTGATCTGGCCTCAGTTCCTACAAATCTTAGGAGGCAACCTGACCATAAGTCTGCTCATAAGAGACACTGAAAGCAAGACTTAATGTCACTCTATTGCACAACCTGGTCGCCACTGGTCATGATATCCTCTACCTCCCACGTACCCCAAGGAAGCTATTGGATTTGAGGCTAGGCCCATACCAATGCTAGCTGAGGGAAGGAACAGAGGCCCCAGCATCCGCAGCATTGTTTGCTTTCATGCAAATGTGAACACCTTCACACTAAAGAACAGGGGGTGTGGGTTAAATGTATTGATGTGTTAGGATGACTGCAAAGCAAGTAAAGTGAGCATGCAAGGGGGGTGAAAGAGAACAAAGTGACCATGTGCAAAGGAATGTGTGCACAAGGGGAAAGGAAAGAAGTCTGTGCATGCATGGAGTGGTGAAGGCAGCCAGGTCTGCGCCAAGTGCCTACCGCTGTTTTCCAAAACCAAGAGGGACTAAGTGCCAAGGAAAGGACAGGGAATGCAGAAGGAAGGAGTGTGCTTTCTGATCTTTGTGCATGTGCATGAGATCAGGGTGCAGTCCCAGGAGAGACCTAAAGAGAGTAAGAGAGCTAGTGTGTCTTTTAGTTGCCAGGGAGCTTGCACAGTGCGTGAAGGCTGGTGGAGCTGCAGAGCAGAGTGAGCTGAGCATGCAAGAGGAAGAAGATATGCAGGTGTGTGTCCTCTGAAGGTGCATGTCCACCCCCACAGGGACCTGTGAGTCTGAGGCAGGCCACGTGCTTGGGTGCACGTGTGGGCATGTGCATGTGTGTAAGTGAGCATGCGGCTGTGTCAAATGAGAACAAACACAAGTGTGTGAGCAAACGTGGGAGTACCCTGGAGGGTGTGAGCAGCCTACCCGCTTTGAAGGCAGCTGTGGGCTTCCTGGGTTGCTGGCAATGTCTAAAGACATCTTCATTTCAGGAAGTATTATCGAAGAGGTCTATATGACCTGGCTGATGCTAGCTCGGGTCTGGGTGACCGAGGCTCTGAGTGTTAGCCATGTCACGCTACTCTGAAGTTTGTGTGGGAATGAATGAGTCATCCTGGCATGGCTGGTCCTCGCTCTGCCTGTATCTTGCCCAGCAGGGAAGGCAGTATGAAGGAGAGAAACTACTGAGGGCTGTATTCTTATACCATTATTATCATTGTGCAATTGCTCACAGTGTCTATGGGCTCTTCTTCTAGAGGCCCAGCACCCCAGTGCTCTTGGCCTCTAGACATCCATTTGTTTTATGTCCAGGTTTCCATTTAGGTCAGCAGATCTGGATGACCAGCCTTTGTGGCAATCTGCTCCACACTGGGCTCAGGTCCACACAGTCACAATGCTAAACTACCTTCCAGTCCTTCCCTACGTCCCTTGGCTTAGTTTTCATCTTTTCCCATAGTTTTTCCCACTGTTTGCCACATGACACCCCTCTCCTTGTTTGCTGCCTGTCTTCCCTTTACAGTGAACACTTACGTAGCACCACTGTGTGTCAGGCTAGTCTCTCAGATCTCTATTAATTCACTGAGCCATCCAAAAATTCTGTATGGCACTGAAGATTAATCATGACACTTTATAGATAGCAGATCCAGGGAGGGGAAATGAGCATCTCATTGATGAGTGACTGAGTCAGGTCTAAGACCTGGGGTCCTACTTTTTTTTAAATTAATTTATTTAATTGCATGGGTGCTTGTTTGCATATAAGTTTATGCACTACATGCATGCAATATTCATGGAGCAACTGGAGTTATAGATAATTTATGGGTGCTGAGAATTGAACCTGGACCCTCTGTGCTTTTATAAGGTGAGCCATCTCTCCAGGCTTGAAACCCACTCTTAATACATAATACAGTTCTGTGGGGTAGGCACTCTCTCAGCTTGGTTTCTATTGGAGTTCCTGAATCTACTGCAGTGCCAGACACATGCAGGTGCTTAGTTATTGGGGAATAAATGAAGACTTGGCTCAATAAATAGTGGGCAAGGTGGCAGAGAAGTGAGACAGATAGGGGATTGCCTTAAAGAGCTCATGGTCATAAACAGATGAATAATTATTAAAATACCATATCTTCCGGACAGCATAGGTGGCTAGCAGGCGTATACTTTCCTGGCCCTTGGCAGACGGGGCTTTCTAGAAGTAGGACATAGAAGGAGACAGACACAGTGACACTGCCTGACTCCTCTCTGGGGACAAACACCCTTTGCTCTTTTTCCCTCTGCAAACAACACTGACTCTTCAGATATGATGGAGGTAAGAACAGGGTAGTGGTGAGGACACAGGCTCAGGAATGGCTGACTGGGCCTGCCCTTCCCAAACATCACCTAGCTAAGGGAATTTGGGAAGGAAGCCCAACTTCCTTGGGCCTTGGTCCTGCCATCTGTAAGATGGGGGCAGTAAATGATACCAACTTCCCGAGTATTGCATAAGGCAGGCAATGTGCCAGCTTCAATGGAGATGACTAATCTCCTCTTCCATTTGACATTGTTTGCCGGCTCTAGGGGAGGAGATAGAATTAAACACATCGTGCTTCTTACTGTAACCTCTCTGCTGTGGCTTTGTCCCATTTTCCAGAATTGGCTCAGCACAGAGCTTGTTGTGAACCTTCATTAAGGCAGGGACTTTGTTTCATCTCCCTGCATATCCCCAGCACCCAGTACAGTATCCGAGACAGGGTAGGTACTCAATAAATAAACTTGGTGAACAAATGAGTGGTTACATTTTTTAACTTCCCCAGTATCTTGTGAAGATTAATATTCATATTCATGTTGCTGTTATTTCCATTTTAAGATGATGGGCTGGTGGCAGGTCCAGCAAGGTTAAATGACTCGCCCATAAACACAGAGGCTGGAAATAGCATAGTCAGACCCAAATGCCAAGTCCCATGCTCTTTTCTCCCCACCATGCTCCTCCCTGGGTTCCTATACATTATATCCTACTTTCTGTGGATATTTTCTAGCCAGTGGGGCCATCTCTGGTTGGAGAGTCATCTCTGAATCCTATGACTCATATCTGAATCACAGAAGTGTTTAATAGTTGAAAGGAACTTTGACGTCACTGAGACCTCCCACCCACTGTAGAAATTTCCTCTCCATTGCTTGACTTCCAATAGTTGAATGCCTCCAGTGATGGAACACTCATTTCCCTCCTCTGAAATCATCAGTTCTATGACTGGACCATTCTGAGAGTCAGAAAGTAAGTTCTTCATCTTGTGGGTCCGGATCTTCTTTATGTCTGTGTTGGGCTTATGTCATACTCATAAAATATGCAGAACAGATCTGCTGTCCCCCAGCATACGGTGGCCCTCCAGAGACACTCAGCTTTCATAACCTTTGGAGAATTCTTTCTTTCCAACTAGCTCCTCTGGTCCTTGCCAGGATGCCTCCTATGCATAGCATCCATTCCCCACCAGCAAAAACAAGGGCTCATGGTGTGCGATGGTGCCCCTGCTGGATGAGGGAGAACTGCGCCAAGGGCTCATGGGATGGGTGGGGCAGTAGATCCTGTAATTGCTTATTTTGAAGCCACTGCTTCCGAGTCGCATCTATTTGTTTTCAATGTCAACCTTAAATGTCACACGGAGACTGCATTATTAAGCTTCTTACCTAGCATGATCACGAGGTTTCTCAGACACCACAAGTTTGAGGCTTCAAAGTTAGAATTCAAAAGACTATTTTTCAAACAAACATTTGGGTGGAGGATATGAAAATGTAGGCATACAAAGGTATGACAAAATTCCAAATGTTTCACTTGCCTTTATTTTGAAATATTGCTACAACAGACACTTGTTATAAGGAAAATAATTAAAATATATAAAAAGAAAATAAACCCCTTTCACTGTCTTTTCCACTCTATTCCTTCTAATGCCGTTTATTTTGACCAGGAATATGGTCTCCAACTGGTGGGCCATGCTGCCACTCTGTGGGCACACTGCCCTGGC
>LOEQ01001992.1:40780-57501 GCA_001685075.1 Bramus lutescens | reverse complement strand
GAGAGAGAGAGAGAGAGAGAGAATGGTCCATTCCCGCAGCACAAGAGAAGCCCTGTCTCTGGGTATTGCCTTTCTCTTTGCCCACCAGGAGCAGAAATAGCAGCTTGGAATGGATTTCTGTGGGCAACCCTCTCCTCCTCCATCCCTATCACCTGGGAAACACTGGCTAATGTCTCCCGTGTCAACAGGCAGCAACTCACTCAATGGCTTCCCACTGCTGCTCTGAGAAGCAGAGCCTCAGAGATGATGGGTGCCCTCAACTTGCATTTGCCAAGCACTCCTGTGAACAAGGCTATGGCAGTCCCAGCAATACAATGCCAAGCAAGCCAGGGCCCTTCTCACCTCACAGAAGAGGTGGAGGTGCTAACATGATTGTGCTGTGGCATCTCCTTTAACTGATTTCTGTATATGGGGCAGAGTTTCCCCCCAAGTCTGTGGGAGGAGGAAGTGTCCTCCAAAAGGAAGGCATGAGCTACTTCGGAAAGGATGTTTCTAGTAGATGATTGGTCGCCAGAGTAAGGACTTGGGCAGTACCAAGCACTACACTTGGGGCACCAGCTGGAAATAGCTGGGCAGAGGGATGGGAAGGCAGGTGAGGCTAAGCATCAGCAGAGGCACTAGAGCAAAACATCTACCATAAGTCATGGGCCCTGCCTCTGGGGTGGGGTGTCCCTTCTTGCACTTGGCTGCGTGGCCTCCCAGTGCCAGCATGGGCTTGGGAGGTCTGCAGCAGAGGGGAGGTGGAGCTAGCAGCACAGATGTGAGGAACAGGCATTGGATTCAGCAGGCGGCATCTGGTCATAAAGTCTGCATAGCCTAAAATCTACTGTTTATTTATTTAGTTATTTATTAAAACAGTGTCACTCACCTAGTTCCCTCAAACTTCATTCCCAAGGTATCCAGGAAGGAAAAAGTGCCATCTGGGGCCAGGGCTAGGAATTTCCCTCAGGAAAAAGCAAACTGTCTATGTAAAGAGAAAGAGGCCAGCTTCAGAATATCCAGATGGAGACACTGAGGCACAGAGAAGTAACTCAGGTCACACAGGGTGGGAACAATTGTTTGCAGTCAGTTCACCAAATCCTGAAATCTTGTTAGGAGCTACCCACCCTCTCACCCATTGTCCTGTTTGCCCCTTGTCACAGGAAGGAGCCCATCATGCCTGTGTCATGTTCCAAGTCTTCTAATGAGTATCTTTGCCACCTGGGTTACTAAGTGTTTCTGTTGTTGCCAGCCAAAGAGCCCAGAATGACGTGTGCAGCAAACTCAGGGAACAGACAGGCTCTGCACCCAGGACTCCCAATGCCTAGTTCATACTATTTCCATCCCAGCAAGCTGCCTACCCTCCTAGCCCATCTGTCCACTGTCCAGCCATCTGTGCCCTTATCTGAGCAGACCACAAACTTGGGAGTGCACTGGATCCTGAAGAAGGGGCCTGAGTGTTCTCTGGCTGAGGTGTACTCAGATGACTTCCCTTTCATCCCATTCTGTGGGTGGCATTATGGAGCATGGGACTGCCTGAGACCCAAGGAAGGGAGGATGGAAGGGGCTGGACATGCTCAGCTAAGGGGCTTGGCAACTTGGCTCTCTCTCTTTTGGGTGAGTCTAGCATAGAGACTGATCCATCCATTTCTTTAAAGTGTATTTACTTCAAACAGCTACTGTGTGTAAACCATGCAAACACAATAAACACAAGTCTCTCTTGCAGGATGCAGTAGGAAAGAAGCCAGACCCACGTCAATGTCTGATAGGAAACGTTCAGGGTTCCCTGGTGTACCATCAAGGCCCCAAACAAGGTAGAGGAGTCATAAGATTGATGGATGAGTGGGCGTGGCTGTGGGATGGGAGTGGTGTCCAAGCAGAGGAGGTCACATGGAGTTGAGAGAAAGTGGGGAATATTCATGAAGGAAAGAACACCAGCCTGACAAGACAAGCGTGGAAAGGGAGTGAGGCATGGGACAGGATGATGGGCTGAGATGCGTACTGGTGCTTATTTCCTCCTCATTTTCCTTCTCCTTACGTTTGCTTACAGAGAAATATGACAGACATTCCTAGGAACCTTGAAGATTTGGCTGTAGATTCCTAAAGCCATGTTCTCTGAGAAGCTGTCCTTTATGGTTTTGTGTCTTGAGGAAGGTGGAGCCCCTCAAGATGGAATCTTCTGGACAAGGAGGAGGTGTGGGTGGTGAGGATGTGGAGAGCTGTCTTCATACCAAGAAAGGTGGCATAGGCACTCTCAACCCTGTGTATGCATGTCTGCACGTGCACTGTGAGAGTGTTCTCTCCTTCTACCATGTGGGTTCCAGGTATCAAACTCAGGTCATTGGGCTTGGTAGCAAGTGCCCTTGCCTGCTAAGCCTCACTAACTCCTAAGTTCTAGCTTACTCAGCCATATGTATATATTTATAACCTAGTAAAATAGCAGATGCCCAGAAACCCTGTAGGTTAGGTGACCAGCAAAGATACAGTGGAGAGGGGAAATGCGAGGAGTGGTGAAGGCAATTGTGTAGACAATGCTACATCATGGAAAGGGCCAGGGCATGCTTCTGAAGGGCTCACGGCCCTGAATGTTGATTAGCTACCTGGGATAGCTTCAGGACAAATGAGATATCCAAGGACTATGCCCATCCTTGGAGACAATAGAGGGAGTACTGTTAAGCCTGCTGTTGTCTATGGTTTGGTCCAGTGGCTCAGGCTGAACTCTGTCTTCTTGCTTCCACAGTGATCTGAGGTTCGGGGGCTGTGGAGAGACACCCAAACCCCTACTTTGTTAGATAGGAACAGCAGACACACAGAGGTTCTCTGCTGGCCTTGGCTACCATGCAAGGACTGGGAAGCAGGGGCCAACTGTGCAAGCAACATGAAGAGACACTAGAGGCTCATATATGTGGCTAAGGCATCTTGTCATGATTCCATCTTTAGGGTGAAGGTCCATAACCTCCCTGGGACCCAGCTCAAGCTTTTGGGATACTGGCCTCTCCTTCCCTGAGCCACTCCAGATCTTCAAAATCTAGATCCTCTGTTTCTCATGGCTGACAACGATGGAAATCGGGAGAAGTTGCCCAGAGGGGGGAGGGAAGCAGGCAGAATCAGTATTGTTCTTTCACTCTTCACGCCCTAATAGGGAATGGTGGCAATGGCACAGTTTCAGGCCCTTTCCTGGGCATGGCATGAGGCATTTGGCCTAGAAGAAATACACTTTTCTAGAAAAGAAAATAGAGATTCTGCCAAGTGGAGTGGCCCACTCAAGATTATACACAGTTACAGATCTGCCCCCATTACCCACATTCCGAACGAACTTTTGGCTCCCATGTTCTAGCCCTGGGTATAAACCCTATTCAGAGATAGGAAGAGGACACATTCTAGCAGGCACTGGTATGTAAGACACTCTGTAAGAAAGCCCTTTCACAGCTGGGGGGTGGGGGAAGGAGGGACAGAGTACCGGGAAAGACAACTGTAATCTTGGAATGGGGGCATCTCTGGGATGAGCTAGAAACTGAGAGTAGTGGAAACTCCCATGAATCTATGAGGGTGACCCTCTCTAAGGGGATATGGAGCCTGAACCAGTCATCTCCTATAACCAGGCAAGACCTCCAGGGGAGGGACCGGGATACCAACTCAGCCACAAACCCTTCGACCTACAATTTGTCCTGCCTACAAGATGTGCTGGGGTAATGGTGGCACAGAAACTGTGGGAGTGACTAACTCATGACTGGCACAGATGGAGAGGGCGCTTCCATGCCCTGGGAGGGAGCTCACCCTTGAGGGTCAGGATCAAGAGATGGGATACCTCAGAGACCTCGAAAAGAGCCAAACACAAATGAAAAGAAGAGAAAGTCAATGAAATGATTCCTAATGATATTCTGCTATACTCATAGATTGGTGCCTAGCCCAACTGTCATCCAAGAGGCTTCACCCAGCAACTGATGGAAACAGATGCAGAGACCCACCATCAAACATTAGGTGGAACTTGGGGAATCCTGAGGAAGTGTGGGAGAGAGAATTGTAGGAGCCAGTGGTGTCAGGGACACCACAAGAAAACCCACAGAACCAACTAACCTGGACTCATAGGGGCTCACAGAGACTGAATCAACAACCAGGGTCTTCCTGGGACTGACCTAGGCCCTTGGCATATATGTTACAGTTGTGTAACTTGGTCTTCGTGTGAGACTAACAGTGGGAGCAGGGGCTGTCTCTGACTCTGTTGCCTGCTTTAGGGACCCATTCCTTCTACCAGGTTGTCTCATCCAGCCTTAATAGAAGAGGCGGTGCCTAGTCTCAATGTGACTTGACATGCCATGGCTAGCTGATATCCAAGCGAGGCCTGCTTGTATCTGAAGAGAAACAGTGAAGGAGGAGTGGACAGGGTGGGCTTAGGGACTGGGAAGAAGGGAGGGAGGGGAAACTTTGTTGAGGACATAAAAACAAATAAATAAATACCCCTTCCCCCAAAAAAGAAAAAAAAAAGAAGCAAGCAAGCAAGCCCCTACTACAGATAGATGGAGAAGCATGGGATGATTCCTGTTTTATAGAGGATGATACTCAGGCTTGGAGGTACAGTGGTTTTTCTGGGCTCATAGCACTAGCCAATGAAGGAGCTGGAGAGAGATTCCTGCACCTGACCCCTAGGAAGGTTCCCTGGAGTCCTCTGTGGGAGCAGAAGGATTCGTGGATGTGACCATCGGTTTCCCAGGAAGCATAAGCCTGCCTTGGGAGGCAGCGTGAGGAGTGTGTGATAATGGTGACCGTTCTCTACCCGTGTATAGACAGATGCACTCACAGGCCAGAACCTACTAAGGTTTGGCTCTAGTCACAGGGTGATATGATCTGAGTATTCATAGCCTGTAATGGAAATGAAAGGTGTAACCCCCCCCCACCAAAAGAAGATATTTAATGAATGGGCCTATCCCCCAGTTTCCAACTTTGCAGCTGTCAAGGTTAAAAGAGGCAGTGGCAGAGTGGCAATGGCTCAACAGAGGACACTCACAACATCAGGGAATTCAGGCCATTGTCCAGAGAGGCTGGGTAAAGGCTGCTGACCAGGTGTGGAGAGTGGACCAAGCTGAGCCACCTCTTGGTGGAATCCGAGTTCAGCTGGGATCATTGGGCAGTGTGACCATCCACACAGCTGGATGGACCCATGTGATTAGGAATGGTGCCTCAGACAGGGACTCTAAGGACATCTGAAGGGCTGGAGGGTTCAAAGGTCATCTGGTCTACCTGTGTTTTCTGACTCTGAAAACATTCCATTCTGCTCCCCCCTCCCCAGGTACACAGTTTAATTTGCAAGGAGAAAATAGGTGAATCACAAACATGAAGGTGTGATCACACCTCCCATGGGGGTGCCAATGCTTCCTCTACTTAGATTCTCACCCCATCTCTGATGCCTTGGAAATGCACCTTCCTCTCTACTGGAAAAGTCCCTTTATCTGTCTGCCCGGAAAGCACTAATTTCCCCTTTAAGAGAAGTGGGGACTGTTTATGGGGAAGAAACAGGCTAGCAAGGTGTGTGTGGGGGTAGGGAGGGTAGTGTGGGGTAAGAATAAAATAAAATGATATTTATTTATGAAAATGACATACTTCATGCTAATAAAAATTAAAGACCTTGTTCAAATATCACCTTTTCAAGAATTCCTGCTGACTCCCCCAGAGAGCCTGGTATCCACTTTCCTGGTCTTTCCCTCTGTTTTGTGATCAATGTCAAGGGTCCTGCCTCACTGGGAAGACTTGTACCCAGGCCTATGGTAGGGTCATCATGGCTTCCCTTTGACTACGGTTTACTGTGTGCTGGATCCCACACCAGACATATCACCTCCTTTCTCATTCTAATCCCAGGGAGAAAACAACATGCTCCTTCTACACATGTGCCTGGAAAAGAGAGAGACAAGGGAGAGGGAGAAGGAGAGGAAGAGGAAGAGGGAGAGGGGAGAGGGAAGAGGGGAGGGGGGAGCGGGGAGAGGGAGAGAGAGAATGAGGGAGGGAGGGAGAGAGGATTCTTTGTTCAAGAGCACACCTGGAAAACAGCAGAGCCAGGCTTTAAACTGTTTCAACCCCAGAGCCAGGTTTTATTTGAACTGCTTGGTTTATGGTCTCAGATATGGGTGTTCCTTTTTAATCTTTATTCAGGCAATTGTTCAAAAAGTAGTTCTAAAAAAGTAAATAAGTCAAAATGAGCTAGAGTTTGAGTGTTGACAAGTAGCTTTTAAAATCACCACAAAAGAAGCAAATGTGAGCCTCTGATATCTCTCTACAAATTAGGGCTCCCAACTGCCTGCCTGATTTGGTCAAGATGCCCAATTCCCAGGTTCCCATTTCCTTACCTGCTACACATTTTAGATGCAGAGGGTTGTTATGAAGCTTATGTGAATTTTGGGTTCTATACAAGGTTTTTATATGAGATGTACGTAAAATGTTCAGGATGTGATTCTATAAGCTCCTAAAGACTCCAGCTGTTGAACAATTTTCAAAGGTAATTGCATAAATGACTAACAAATAATGGGAAAAAATGTCTACATCTTTAGCCAACAGGGAAATGCAAATTACAGCTGGAGGTTCCACTTCACTCTAATCAGAATGGCTATCTTCAGGAAACCAGATAGCATACTCCAGAGAGGATCCTGGGAAAGCAACTCTTTTATACTGTTGTTGGGAATGTTAGGTTAGTGCGGCCCCTATAGAGATCAGTATGAAGGTTCCTCAAAAAGCTAAAAATAGAGCTTCTATACGATTTACCTATACCACCCCTAGGTATTTTCCCAAGGAAATCTAAGCCAGCAGCTGATGGGGATACCGGCACTTTCAAGTTATGGTGGCACTGTGCACACACTCAGGTATGGAATTATGGAATCAGCCAAGCTATTCATCAGCAACTGAATGGACAAAGAGTGTGGTGTGTGCACACTATGGAGTTTTATTTGGCTACAAAGAATGAATTTATGTCATTTGCTAGAAGAAGAATAGAACCAGAGACTTATCAGAGACAAAAGAAGCCAGACTTAGAAAGATAAATACCACATTTTATCAAATAGGTAGGATATAAACTAAAATAAATAAATTAACAAGACAGCCAGGGAGTGGTGGTGCACACCTTTAACCCCAGAACTTGGGAGGCAGAGGCAGTTGGATCTCTGAGTTCAAGGCCAGCCTGGTCTATAGAGGGAGTTTGAGAACAGCCAAGACTATACAGAGAAACCCTGTCTGGATAAACCAAACCAAACCAAACCAAAAACCAAGCAAACAAAAATCAGCTCGAAATAGAAGTAAGATTAAGTGGGAAGAGGAGGAACATCAGGAGGAAGGAGGGGGACCAGAGCATGGTAGGGGCTGAATATGATTGAATACATTGTGCACAGATATGATGAAAATGTCATAATCACATTAATTTGCACAGATACGTGCTGCTTTGTGAAAGGAGGGAATGCCAATTGTCATTCTGATGTGTGAGGCTCTGGGGTGTTCTCCAATGACTGCAACTCCTTTTCCTCCAATGCAAGTTCTGTGGAGATTCAAAGTGAGTCCTGAATCCAGCACAGCAACAAGTTTCAGTGACAAGACCCTGCTTTGTAACATTTGCCGATACCCATGGTCTAGATGCTGCCGCTGTGCTGTGGGGGCTATTCTTGTTGTCAGCTTGACTATGTCTGTACTGAACTACAACCCAGAAATGGAGCACACATTTTCATTCAAACCACCGCAGCAGGTGACACCACCATCCACTTGTAGAAGCTGAAAGAAATTTTGGGAGATTTAGCATCAGACATGGAGGTCACTCTGGCCAATACAGAAGACATGGAGATGCCTGGTCCTGGGCTCTGGAGAGTGAATTCTTTTATTATTGTGTTCTGGAAACAGCTGCATTCCTGGGGCCCTAGATGGCCCTCAACAGACGTCTCAATCATGAGTTAGCTCTCTCAAAACATGCCACATTGGCAATCCTGTGGTCACTCACATTAAATCAAGCATAGTTCTTTGGGAAAAGGATGGATTTACATGCTGAAATACTATATCTTACCACCTTTTCCCTTTAGAGTTCTGGGCCGATGTTTTAATGTCTCTGAGGCTCAGCAGATGTAATGGGAGCTGCAGGGCAGCGGTGAAGACTAGGAAGCCAGTCATGCTCACAGAAAATGCTAAGTAATCCTGAGGTAGACACCCTCACTGCTGTTCCCATTGATCCAGCTCAGAGGGTCACCTACAGTCTTCTTCTGAGGCAGGGGAGACAGAGACAGATCTCTAGGTTTTTTTTTTTGCGGTTGCCATCAGCTACAAAAGTCAGCCTCAGGCTCTGCCAGGGATCCTTGCAGCTGAAGAGAAGGGCTTGCCAGTCAAACTCCTCCTCTCTCCTCTGGAGAGCCCTGGCTGTTTCCAGACCCCCAGTTAGACACAGAGCCCTGGGGAGGAGCAGGTAAAATAATTGGATTCTCTAAGTCCTCTTCCATGAGAAATGGGTCCCTCCCCAGCTATGTTCTCTCCTGCTTCTCAGCCCCTGTCTCCTATGCTTCCTGTTTAGACCAGCTCTCCAAGCTGTGGCCTCCAGCCCTCTCTTTCAAGGCCCACCTCAGTGTGTGCCTCCTCCAGGAGGTCTCTCCTGGGAGGCTACTGCATGCAACCTGAGCTCTGACTGAACTCTTTCTTCAGTGTTCTGGAGGTCTGGGGCCTGGTAACACCCCACGCTAGGGCTGTTCCCTGGCTCTTCTGTCCATGACTACGGCTTCTATGAGTTGTCCAGGTGAAGAAGGAACAAGGGATGGGTTTCATCCAGTGTAAGAGAAGGTGCAGAGAAGAGAGGAAAGGCAACACCACGAGCCTTCAGTCCTTTCCCGTGCACTCAGGTTTAGAAGGAGATGGGAAGGAAAGACGTGAGAGAAGATGAAGGAAGGAAGGAGCAAGAAGGAGAGAACGAGGAGGGAAGGATGGCTTTTTGAGACTTGGCATTCGGCACAGCTGGACAGATCATGTTTTAAGGCTTTCTGTGGATTTTCCTGATTATATAACCCAGGGCTCCACACAGACTCCTTCTTGAAAACCTTTAAAGTTCACCTCCTCCAGGCAACTTTGCTTGACTGGTCTCTGCTTCCCTATGGCTTCCTGAGCTGCAGAGCTTTTCTTGGGCCATAAGTCCTAGGCTGTAATTCTCGTCCGTGCTCAGAAATTAGACTTCTTTTCACCAGGTTCCTGTTAGCAACTTCAGAGAATGGCCTGAGATACATTTGTAGCTTATTTACAAAATTTTACATACATGAAATCATTTATTTATTTACTTACTTATTTATTTATGTGTGTGTATGTGTGTGTGCGTGCGTGTGCACACACACAACATGGTTTGCTTACAGAGGTCAGAAGACAACTTTTGGAGCCATATGGACTCCAGGTATAGAACTCAGGTCAACCTTGTCTGCAAGCACTTTTATTCACTGAGTCATCTCACTATCTCCCTCCATTGTTATTCTTAAATTTGTGTTTCTATGTTTATTTTGTAGTCCTGATAATTAAATCTAGGACCTCTTAGATGCTATTCAAATATAATAATATAATATATAATATAAATATAATATATAATAGATAATCTCCAGTTGCATGCGTATACACGTGCACACACATGTATATACATAAAATGCTTATTTTTATTTTATGTGCAAGAATGTTCTGCCTGTGTGTATTCATGTGCACTGCATACATGTCTGGTGCTCATGGAAGCTAGAAGGTGGTGCTGGATCCCTGAAGATGTTATAAGTTGCCATATGGGGATAGCAATCAAACCCGGATCCTCCGCAAGTGCAGCCAGTGTTCTAATCACTGAGCCATCCCTTCAGCTGCTGCATACTTTTTGTTTGTTTGTTTTGTTTTTTTGAGACCCAGTTTCTCTGTGTAACCTTGGCTCTCCTGGAACTTGCTCTACACACCAGGCTGGCCTTGAACTCATAGAGATCCTCCTGCTTCTGCCTCCTCCGAGGGCTGGGATTAAAGTAGGCTTGACTTGCATACTTGTTATTTTTCCCCTTTCTTTTATTCTTTCTCATATATTTCATCCCAACTGCAGTTTCCCTTCCCTATACTCTTTCCAACACCCACTCCCTGGCACCTCCCGTCTCCCCCAGATCCATTTCTCCTGTTTCCGTTCAAAGAATGAGCAGGCCTCCCAGGGTTGTCAACCAAACATGGCATAACAAGTTACAAGAAGACTAGGCACAAACCCTCATATCAAGGCTGGATGAGGCAATCCACTAGGAGGAAAAGGGTCCCACGAGCAGGCAAAAGAGCCTGAGACACCTCATATTCCTACTGTTAGGAGTCCCACAAGACCAGCTACAAACATATAAGCAGAGAACCTAGCTCACACCCATACAAGTCCTGTGGTTGTCACTTCAGTCTTTGTGATCCCCTATAAGCCCTGCTTAGTTGAGTCTGTGGGCTGCGTTCCTGTGGTGTCCTCAACCCCTCTGGCTCCCGTAATCCCTCTCACCTCCCACTTTTGCAGGATTCCCCTGGATCTTCCCGGTGTTTGACTCTGGGTCTCTTCATCTGTTTGTATATGAATGAATCTTAGACGAAACACAGTATAATGTATCCACATCTACGTAGCTCGTTCTGGAGACACGTAGCTGGTCCCAGTCTCTGCTCTCTATGAGCTTGCAATCTATAGAGTGGTGCCAGATATGTGTGAAGTGAAGGCTGAGGCTGCCTAGGGTGTGTGACTGGAGTCTGGGAGGCTGCTCAGACAAGGGGTCCCTAGAGAGCAGGGAAGCTGTTTGGGGTGGGAGGAAGCAGGACACAATGGCTTGGTGAGGCAAATGGGCAAGGAGGGGCCATTCATTGTGTCTGGAGGCTGGGCAGAGGACAAGACACTGATTAGAACCTAAAGACTATTTCCCCCCTGGGGGTGTAAGGTAGGCACAGCTATTCTAGTTGGCATTTAGAAATCAATGCCCAAATCAATGTCATTGGACCCATTCGTGTGGGACCAATTACATGGATGGATCTCCAAAACTACTTTCCAATATAAAATACCACCCATGACATGACTCTATTTACAGGAAGCTCTAGAAAAGAGAAAACTCTCCCACAATGATAGAAGTGGGCCTAACTATTGCCTTTGAAGGCTGGAGGGTAATGAAGCTTTTCACATCTATATCTCTTTATTGTTTTAGACTTCGGAAGAAATTTGCACTTCTGATTCCATAAAAGTAAAAACATAAGAGCAGCTGTATACTATGTATACAACTCATGAAGAGCATCCTTAAAGCATGCAAACACTCAGGATTGTGAAGACTCAGTAGACTATTGTGCATCTGGCTGAATGTAAAATATACCTTAAGATTATATGTGAGCAATATTTAATAAAGATAGAGTAACTATAGAGTCTCATGTATCTCAGGCTGGCATTGAACTCACTATGTTGCTAAAGGATGACCTATAATTTTAGATCCTCCTATCCCTATTCTCAAGTGTTGGGATTACTGCATGCTCTACACACCCAGTTTATGCAGTGCTGAGAACTGAACCCGGGGCTTCTTGTATGCCAGACAAGCACTCTGCTGACTCCACCATCTCTGGCTTCACTACCTTTTTCTTTTTAATTTTGAATAGAGTCTCCCTATGTCACCCAGACTGCCTTGAACTCACCATCTTCTTGCCTCAGCCTCCTGAGCAGTGAGGTTTACAAGCCGGTACCACCAGGTCTATCTGAAAGTCTGCATGTCTTATTCTCGTGACACACTTTGATAGGGATCTCTGTTGCCAGATTGCTTTCCTGGCCCCCACTAGAGCAGAGTGATTCAAAGGCAAGGTCTTTCAGGTCACGCCGGTTGCTGAGGCTCCTATGTCCACCTTGATGCCCGATGCAGTAAATACCTGCATGCTTGAATGAATTCCACCCACTATGGTCTCTCTTGAGAGCATTCTTTTTCTACCCACAGTGCCTTCAGATCATAATAATTCTTCAGAAATGGAGGCTGCTCTCATTTGGAATCTGTTACACTCTTTCTTCCTCTCTATTAACCTCCAAGATCATGCAGAGCTCACACAAATTTTACTTGTTTTAAATTAATGGCTTTTTCCTGCACCCTTCATTCCTAAAACATCCATGGGAGGTCTTCTTCATGCAAGGCAAACAAAAATCCTTTTTTTTTTTTTAAATAAAAGAACCCCATAGCTTCTCAAAAAGTTAAACACAGAATTAGCATATAAGCCAGCAATTTCACCTGTAGGTATAGATGTACCCCAAAGAACTAAAAGCAGGGGCGTAAGCATACCCTCTCAAGCACTCCTAGATCTCCTTGATCACAGCTCTCCCCCCTCTCCATTTTCTCCAGGATCGAGCTTTTGTGTCCCATGTTTTCTTCCTGTTCCAGGATACGGAGCCAAAGCATCTGCTAGATTCAGACGGGGTTTGGACAAGGAGGTTCAGACAGTCTTTGATTCTAAGACCAAGACCACCTGTCGACTTGTTCTCCACAAGGTGCCACCTCACAGCTGGTCTCCTGTTTTCTGGAACAGTTCATGTTGGCAGTAGGCCAACACATTACCTGTCTGCTTCACACCCGGAAATCACCTGAGGGCCACAGGGTCCTCAGCATCACTATCAACTGCACAAGCTAGAAGGGCTTAGTGTTGCAGTCTCCTGGAAACCCAAGCCCTAAGCTACTAGAGTTGGGGAAACTAGGTTTGGGAGACTGGAAGAACCTCACCTAGGTCACTCAGTCATGAGCAAGTTTAGGGTCCGAGCACGATACATACCTACAGTGGTGCCAGTCCATATGAGTGCTTGGGTAATTTCTGATGATCTTTTGTTTTTGGCATAGGGCTCCATATAATTTGAAATATCCATACACACCTTGTTTAGTTCAATGCACAAAAGCTCTATCTATATGGCTAGCTACCTTCTAGAGTCTTGCCCTTGACACTTGCAGATTCATTTAAATAACTAATTAGGTACCTGCAGTATTCATATTTCTCTAAACGATTTCTATGTTCTGTTGTTCTCTCTGCCTTTTTGGGATCTGTCATTTTACTGGAGATGATAATGCCATGTGCCACAAACCTGTGCCTTTGTGCAAGAATTTAGTGTCTTCAGAGTCACGGTTAGAAAATGGTGGAGGGCGCAGGAGTTAAACAGGATAGAATGAGAAAAGGCCTTGGACGTTACCATTATAATTGTTTTTGTGGTCATTTCAGCTATGTTTTCCTACTTAGTCTAAGTCATTAACAGGGTTTACAACATTCAGCCAGACTGAACGAGATATGAAGATTACTATGTTTGAGTGTGGGTGAATGAGTACCATGGTCTGTATGGAGAGATCAGAGGCCAACTTTGGGGAATTATTTCTCTCCACCTTTACATGGGCTCCAGGATCAAACTAAAGGTGGCTCGAGCCACCTTGCTGCCCAAGATATGGGTCTTTGACACAGGCATTCAAGTCCTCTAAGTTTTATGAATGTGACCTTACTACAAGTTCACTATATCCTTACTATGAACAACATATTTATTGATTCATCTACGTCTAAGATATGCAATCTGCTATATGAATTGCCAGGTCCAACATTTATCCCTTCAATGGCTGTATTTAGTGAGCCGCTGTATAGCACTAGGGTTGTTTTGCCTGGCACTAAGAACACAAATAGGACTTGGGTCCTCTTGGACTCATTAACACCACTGTATTATAGGTCTCATTCCTCAGACCTATAAGCAGCCTCATGATGGGCCCTGTCCTCTTTCGCACACTTTTCCTTGCCTATCTCTCATAGCAATGCAGAGTTCCTTACAAATATCTATTTATTCTTATCCCAGGCTTCTTGCACATGCAACCTCTTCTAGAAAGTACTGCTCTCTCAAGTCTTCTCCTCACCCCCACTTACTCCTCACCCTGCTTTATCCTTCTCCAGAGCACTTCTCACCACCTCAAGTATTTTATCTTTGCTTAGGTTTTATTTTCTTTCTCTCCTAGTGGAGCTGACGTAGGAAGTTTATCTTTCACAACAACACATTCCTGGAACCTGCAACAAGCCAGCACATCACGGATGCTTCTATATATCAGAGGCTGGATGGATGGAAGGATGAGCTAGCTCTTGACAGCATCAGGTGCTTGGCAAGCCGAGCTTTGCACCAGGAGTCATCAAGGCTCCTGTCAGTCACTCCTGCTCCTCTCAAGTCTCCTTCCTCCTCCATTCAACCTCAAAGCCTTACTGTGGCTTACCCTTCGCTGAGGTGCCCACATCTGGTCACTTTCAGGTTTTGGTGACAATGCAGCCTCACTGATGCCAGATTCCTTTTCTATCCATTCTTGAAACCACCACCAGTTCAGATCCTTGTTATTTCTCACCTAGGCCACTGTCATCTTTTCCCATTTGAGCTCCCTGTCAACAGGCGGCCCTCATGGCCCTAGCACCTGCCTCCACCAACCCTTCCTTGTCATGACTTGGTTTTAACTCCTTGCTTCAGTAGGGATGGATATTTTTTCCTGACCATGTTCTAAATCCTTGACTATGTGTGCCATCTGCTCAGGTTCTTTCCACCTCTTGGAAACACCCCACCTGTCTTCTAATATAGAAGTCATTCAGACCTAGCTCAGGTGCCCTAGCTTCCAGAAACCACCTTGGTTCTCATGAAGAAGAAATCTGCCTTCTTCCAAACTCTTTCAGTGGGCTCTTTGTTTTGTTTGTTCCCTAGAGTCTTTGTGGTCTTCCGTCTTAACTGCCCCACCTGCTTAATGGAGTTGATGGTGTCATCAGCATCTCTGGTATGCTGTGCAGAGTGAACACAGGTGACCAGGAGTAAAGAAAGCCTGTAGACAACATTTAAAGACTAATTGTTAAGTCACTCTGATAACCGCAAACCAACTCCACCAGGGCGTTGACACGGGAGGCTTACATGGGCTGAGCACTGAATCGAGGCATAGGTCTGTAGGAAGAGGACTAGCTCTAGGGAGGAGGGTTGTGAAGACCTAAAAATCCCACATCCTCAAAGGGTCTCAAGATGGGAAGACGTAGGGGGATTTTCTGCCTAGCTAAGGCGCTAATGTGAGTATCGATCAATTCCTGAATTGTCCCTCTGTCCTGGGAACTCTGTTCAGTAGCCTGTATGCATTATCCTTTTAAGTCAGGAAACATTCCCTCACACAGTAAAAGGAGAGGAAACCAGGCCCAGAGTAGTTATATAAATAAGTGTTCCCCCCCACAGCTCTTCCCAACAAATAGTTCAGCCCTGAAAGCTATCCTAAATATTGGAGAATTTTTCTCAAGGAGCAAGCTTTGCAGAGAGGTCACAAGGAGCTTCGGAGCTGCACAGTGCTGAGGAGCTGGACGTGGGACTGGGGACTCCCACTCTCAGGGTGGCAGCTCCTGCACACCCCAAACCTACGGGCCATTTCTCTTTATGAAATCTGTATAAACAGTGCCTTTTAGAAGGAGAATGCCATCTACATAGACTGCAATGTCAATGGTGGCCTCCTGGAGTTGTTTTGTGGTCACCTTAGCCCTGTTTCATGCTAGCCTGCTCACCTCACTCAAGGAAGCTCCATCTTGAGACAACCTCATGCCCCTAGAGACTGGACTTGGTTCTCCTATCCCATCTGAGTTTTCCAAGGTGATTAACTTCATTCTGTCTCCATCCAGTTGAGCTTGTATGCCCTGGGCCCACCTCTGGGGCACCCTCGGTCATCAGACAGCCTACTCTGCCTGGGGACACCCAGCTGTCCTTGAGGGAGCTCAATGTAGCTGTACCTCAAGCCTCCCCAGAAGTTTTCTCAGCGATACCAAGAGGCCGCACTTCATAACTGGCAAGAAGAAGGAGGAGGCATGGGGGGGAGACCTGGGGACCTCCACAAAGGCCTGGTTGGATGAGAAGAGGTGAATGCTTAAGGAGGGCAGAGTGACTGACTGAGAGGGCATACAGTCAGCTCAAAGCTGGGTAAGAAGCTGAAGCCTGGAATACCACATCACCTAGTTCAACTGAGGACCCTCAGGCTTAGTGACTTCTGGAAGGCCTGGGACTAACACCCTGGAATCGAATTCCTGCTTCATTCTCCTCAATTACCTTTCAAACCATGGAGTGCTTACAAAACAGGGCCCTCTTTGAGGTGGAATGAAGCAAATTAAAGCACCCACTCCCATTTTTTCAAACTAGTAAGGATAGCAGGAAATGACTGGAATCTTTAGTTTCAGTTGGGGGAAGGGCCAGCATTGCCAAGATTCACCTGGCATACTCACGTGGATGTCTGGGCTCTGGGCTTTGTAGGGATTGGGTCTGATTGTGTGGGGGAATGAGTATAAAAACCAAGCACCCCAGATTCGGATGCAGGTTTTGTTACTAACTCTCTGGTGACCTTGGCCATGCCAAGTCGTTGGACCTCAGTTTCCCTGTCTGTAAAACGAAGCTGGCAAATGAGTTCCTTGGGCGCTAAGATCCTACCCCTCTCTCTAAGTAGATCCTTAATGAGGATTCTGACCTGAGCTTTGCAGGAGCCTGGGCCTCCTCCAGGAAAAAAAAGCAATATGTCGGGGGAGGGGAATAAACCGGATTCTATTTTGGAAACGGGTGGCGGATGGCTAAAGAGTCGGGGGAAGGTACAGTTTGGTAATAAGCAGGCTAGTTCCCATTTCCATCTCCCCTTTTGAGGGTTCAGGCTCTGGAGAGGCGCTACAGCCTAGAGGTGCACACCAGGTTGGGCCGCAGAGGCTCGGACCTGGACCACTATCTGGATCCCTCCCTGGAACCACGCAAGAGCGCA
>LOEQ01001992.1:16119-26249 GCA_001685075.1 Bramus lutescens | reverse complement strand
GTATTCATTTAAACACTGCCTGGCCCATTAGTTTTAGCCTCTTATTGGCTAACTTTCACATCTTAATTCAACCCATTTCTAATAATCTGTATGTCACCATGAGGTTGTGGCTTACCGGGAAAGATTTAGCATGTTTGACTTGTTGGCTCCATGGCGGCTCTCTCCCTCTGCTTTATTCCTCCCAGAATTCAGTTCTGTCCACTCCGCCTACCTAAGTGCTGTCCTATCAAAAGGCCAAGGCGGTTTCTTTATTCAACCAATGAAAACAACACATGAACAGAAGGACCTTCTACACCACTGCCCTGCTTGAGCTCCTGTCCTGACTTCCTTCAATGATGAACAGGATGTGGAAGTGTGAGCCAAATAAACCATTTCCTCCTCAAGTTTCTTTAGTTATGGTATTTCATCACAGCAATAGTAACCCTATCTAAGACAGAGAGTAAGGTGTCATTGTTAGGGAACTTTTGAAGGACTCTGGTTCATGGTGAGCAAGGCTTACCTTTGGGCTTACAGCTATGATTCTTACTTAGGTCTTAGGCGTGCCTTGGGTCTCTGCTGTCTGATGGTGGTAAAGGAGGGATTTCTACGCACCGTCCTCGCTACACACCTTCTGCTGCCAAGTCCCTTTTTACACTATAGAACAGTCTTTATGTTGTCAAAAGAGGCAGTGACAGAGCCTTAGATGTGTCAGTGGTTTATTCTAGGGCAGAATCAGTCTCAGTTTCTGCAGGATGTGCTGCATTAAGCAGCATGNTTCTGTGCTGAAAACCTTAGACATTAAACACTGAATTCAGAAAATCTTGTCCTTGCCTAATCTGCAATGCAGGATTTTAAGCACGGACACAAATGCCTTGCCAAGCAAAGCACAGTTTGCACCTTAGAGGTGGTTGCCGTTGGAGCTTGCCTTTCCTCTCTCAGAGCTGATGTTTACTGTCTTGAATGCTCATCTCTCGGTCCCTCAGTGGCTGTGATAGCAGTTTGAATAGAGTTGAACAGCATCGTTCTCCAGGTAGGCCTGCCTCTGGGAGAAACAGTGGGCTGGAGTATCTCATTAGGTAATCATTTCTCTGTTGCTAGAGAAGCAGATGGTGAGTTCCGAAGCATGCTCTAAAACGGGGGTGGAGTTGAGGTTAGACTCACTCACTGAAATGGCAAATACTGAGTCTGTAACTATGTGCTAGGAGCTGTGCTAAGCAAAAGGGGACACAACTGTAAGCAAAGAAGTCAAGGCTGAGACAATGGTTCTGTGGTTAAGAGCATGCTGCTGTTCCCGAGGACCCGACTTTGATTCCCAGCTCCCACAAGGAGGTAACTCCAGAATCTAGAATCTAGAGTAACTGATACCCTTTTCTGACCTCTGTGGGCACCAAACACACACACACACACACACACACACACACACACACACCGCATACCCCGCATGAGTTGCACATACATACACACATATAAACAAAACACACATAACATTAAACGAATACATATAATAAAATAAAAAAGTCCTAAAGCCTTCAGAATATACTGGGGAAAGTGACTTCAGTGTTGTTTTCTAACCAAAGTTAGAATTCTGAGCACTCTGTGCTTTTGGCCCGAGTCTTAGGGCTATAATGATGCTTGTATATCACAGTGCACACTGGCTCTTAGTGGCACTATCAGGATGGCTGAGCACTGCAAGCTGCCTTGGGCCTTGGAAGCAGACGTAGGGAGGCTGGCACAAAGTCTGTTCTGCCAGGTATTAATGATCCTGGGTGCAGATGTGGAGGGAAAAGGAGGAGAGAATAGATATCGCAGGGTTGTGTGTTTGCACATCCTCAGGTGAAAGGCATCTTAGATGCACTTTCTTCAAATGTCTTTATTTCAGAGATGGAATAATGAAGACCCAGAGAGAAATTCCTTGCCTGAAAATCGAACCAAAATTATTAGTGATTGAATGAAATGTCCGTTGATGAGCAGAACAAACACACCAGATAAATGCAAACAGTGACTCCACCTTTAAGAACACATATGGCTACCTTTCAGGCGTGGGATTGAGAGTTTTTATGTTTTCTTTGTTTACTGTAAGGATGCCAACTAAATGTAAAATTAAAAATTTAAATCATGCAAAATAACTTGCATCCTCAGTGATTTAAAAGAAACAAGCCAAACCCACTGTATACAAATATATGAATACACGAACATGTAATTATATTTTCTTTCCTCCCTTCCCACATCCTATACCTATTATTTAACTATTGTACCACTGTTGGTCTTCCTGTGTGCAGTTAGGACCCCATTCTGAGCATACAGCAGAACTGACCCTCAGTGGCTTCTTCTCATGTGGGCTAATACAACTGTTTCTAGAGAGTGTCCTGCAGTAGTGAGCCTAAGCTGAGTGCTGAGCTGGAGGACCAGTCTGGAGAGACGGCTTTGTTCCTGACTCTTGCTGTACTGAATCACAGATTTTGGAGCTTGTTGCCGCAGCATCACCTTGTCTATTCTGACTAATATAGTGACATACACACATTAGAACGAGTCATCAGCATCTCATGAAGTAAAATCAATAAAACATGTGTCATACTCTGAAAATGTGTCACTTTCACAAATGGCTACAGTAAATTCCTCTGTCAATGAATAGTCATCCCAGGATTAATTGAAAATCAAGCGCTTTAAAACTAAGTGGCTATTAGTTTGTAATGAGTTATTAGCTGGATGTTAGACTTGTGATACTGGGAGAGATCTTGAAATTTCGTTTTGTGATCACACAAGGATTGTACAGATACAGATCTAACCCATTCACTACCAGAGAGCGGTCCAAGTCACTGATTTCCAAGCTCATGATAGTCAGAAAAACCAGGGGAACCTTTAAAACAGGCTCCCACAGCGTCGTTCTGGAGTTTGGGTGAGGGAGCACCCTAGGTGGCTTTTGCTGTCAGCTCACACAACCTAGAGTCCTCTGAGATGAATTCCCTCCTCCCTGTCACAGGTTTGCCAGGTTAGATGGCTGCAGTGGACTCCCAGCTCCTCTCCGCAGCTGAGATAATCAGCTCACCACCTCAGTCCTTTAAGTAGCCCATTGTGGACTCTTTCCATTTCAGCCAGCGTCTTGGCTAATCTGGCAGAACGGAGAAGAGAGTTCCCGAGAGTCTTAATTCCTTTTTGTTGTCTCCTTGGCAGGCCATTGTGGCTGTATTTTATCATTTACAGTCTAAGCTGGAATAAAAATAGGCAGAGACAGCAGGTTGTAAACTCACCCCCACGGTCCGCACCCTGTAGCTACAAGCATCCCCTCGGTGATGCTGATGGTCACCCTCCCCTCACATGATGACGAGGGTTTGTTGCTTCCATGTCTTTCTCTGATGGTCTGTTGCCATGAGAACAGGAGAGCAGGGGTAGCTATCTTGTCCAGGGCCTGGGAAACTCTTACTTTGTACCCCAGTGTAAGCACCATCTTCTTTTTTGGTGGGATACCTGTGGTCTAGATTAGCAGGCGTGGGAAGCCAAAATGCTCCCAGTGGGTGTCTGAGAGATGTTGAGTGGACCCAAGCCTGATTCTGTCTCTCAGTTCTTGAGTCAAGTGTTTCACTCACTGAGGACTTTCCACTCCAGTGGTCCCTGGCTTGAGGATACCTGGATCCTCAGCTTCTATAGGTGACCTCAGTGATGCTATCAGTACCACATGGTGTGGCATATGATTTGATCAGTGGGGTCCATGTGCCTGGCGTTTTCTTCTTTAGGTTCAAAGTTTTCTCCTTTAGTTACGCAAATGCCCCTTGGTCCAACATGGTGCCATGTGTAGTTTTGTGGTGACGAATCATATATATCATGCAGGGGTGGGACTAGGGTGAGGAGAGAGGTTCCTTGGGCATCAATGTTAAGATAATACTAAATATTTGCAGTTCACATATCTCATTTGCCACATCTTGTTTCTGACTCTGACTTTGAACCCTTGACCAATGGTGCCAGCAAAGGCACTCTGAGCAGGGGCGACAAGTACTTATATCAAAAGTCTATGTCAATTTTAGTCAGGATGAACTGATGCCATTCTCTGGATACAAGGTTCCTGCTATTACCCAGGGCTACTGGCATCCTTGAGGGATGGTACCACAACAGGGAACCAGGACGCTCGTCTTTATTGTTTACAGTTTATATGTCGATTAGCTAGTTTTGCATTGATGCAATAAAATGCCGGGGAGACTGCTAACTTCGTAAAGAACAATTAAGCAGTTTTGGGGTTCAAGTGTGTGATCAGGTGATGTCATTTGGTTGGCATCTGGTGAAGTGTGTGTAGAAGCAAAATACTGACATTGAATACACACACACATAGGAGAGAGCGGGAAGAGGACAATTTCCTACAAGATCACACATTTAATGACCAATGATCTCCCGCTAGATCTCACCTCACAGTCCCCTCACCTCCCAATTACATGTCCTTGAGACCAAGCTCTTAGGATAGGGATTCTTTGGGGGACATTAGGATTATTCAGACACAGAACAGCAGTCTAGAAGCCATATCAAGTCTGGTCGGGGTTAGACTGCTGTAGGACTGTGCCACCGTGGCTGTTTCTCCATGATGTCACTGTATCTGTATAAGAACCATCACATAAACAGGCTGGCAAACTTGACTTGGATCGGGATCCTAGTCACGTTTCAAGCCTTCTTTAATTTGCCATGTGCGCCCTCTAGTGGACATTATTGAGTACTACAAGAGAATAGAGCAGATTAGTATAATTAGAATGGGGCAAACATCTTAACAATCTAATTACATTAATTATTTAATTTCTAAACTTTTGTGTGGTGTATGTATGTTCATGTGGGCGTATGCACGTGTGTGTGTGTTTGTGTGCGTGTACGAGTGCATATACATGTATGTGTGTGTAGGCCTAGTCAACTCTGGGTGTTTTACTTGATCACTTCATCTTTGAGACAGGGTCTCAACCTGTCTGCCAGCATCACCCAAAGATGGAGTCACATGTGTGCCACTGAGCCATGGTTTTGTTTAGTGTGTGGGGCAAGCGTTTTGACAACTGAGCCATTTCCCTAGCCCATAAACTATTTTAGAACTTTTTAAAACAATATATCTGAAGGAAACCGTGTATAATGGATAGCTTTAACTGTCAACTTGACACAATCCAGCATCACCTAGGAAGAGAGTCTCAAGTGATGGATTGTCCACATCTTGTTGGCCTGTGGGTGTGTCTATTGGAGATAGATAGTCTTAGCTAATTTAAGTGATCCAGCCCACTGTGGGCAGCACCATTCACTAAGTAAGGGGTCCTGAACTGTATAGGAGTACAGAAATTCAGCTGAGCACGAGGAGGAAGGAAGGCAGGAGAGCGGGCCGGCTNGGTGGGCGGGTCGGCATGCACTGTTTTCTCTCTGCTCTGGACTGTGGATGTGATGTCTCAGTCTCCTGCTGCCATGACTGCTCTGCAGTGACGGCCGCGGACCTAGAAAGTTCAGTTGAATAGACCCTTTCTCTCCTAAGTTGCCTTTTGTCAGGATATTTTACGTCAGCAACACAAATGAAAGCAGAGCCCCGTGTGTCACTTTTTAAAAAAGAAGTCAAGAAGTTCATTCAGTGCTTGTACAGAACATAACACTACACAAGATTATGAGAAATGGAATCTTAATTGCTAACTGGAAGGGAGGAAGTAACTTACATTTTCAATGAAAAAAGAAACATCCTCATTGCCTCAAACATGTTCTAAAATTCATAAAATAAGGTCTAGCCAAATTTATTTTTAGTAATTTTTTCTCATGTGGATTAAAAGTGAAATCTAATGTCTATATTACTGGTCACAACGGATATAAAATGATATATAGAATCAGAAATATAGTATAAAAGACAAGGCTTTTAAATAATAAGAATATTAAAAACTTTTAGAAATCTTACTTATTTTTATTTTATGTGTATGAGTGTTTGAATGTGTGTCTGGGCACCATGTGTGTGTAATGCCAGTGGAGGCCAGAAGAAGGTGTCCGATCCCAGTAGACTAGAATTAAAGAAGGTTGTGGGCCATTATGTGGGTGCTGGGAATCAAACCAGGGTCCCCTGGAAGAGCAGTCAATACTCCTACTTGCTGAGCCATCTCTGCCACACGATGCCCCATCCCCATACGATGAGGATAGTAACAGGAAAACAGGCAACATTGTTTCAAAACAGACCCACACTGATCAAAGTAGGAAGGGTGCATGACAGGCACATCCGAACCCCTAAAAAGCCTAAGTGACTGCTACTTAGTTTAGTGGCATGTCAGGAGCTTTCTTGAAGGACCTGGAACACTCCATTAGAGCTGTCTGGCGGAGGCTGTGGAGCCCTCAGAGAGCTGCTCGCCTTCCACAAGCTCGTTTGTGTATTCGACCTTCTGGAGTCAGTTTAAAGTCTCCAAGGTGCTCGGGGTCACAGCTGCCCACATGTTCCTTTCCTTGTTGTACGCTACATGAGAAAGGGAACTGACTGCAAGGTGACTGCCGCTGTCATCACTTTGGTGCCATGGACTGACTCATTTCTGCACGAGGCACACTCTCAGGGTCTCACCCAACAATGTTTAAATTTGGCTCCTGCCACTGACCTTGCTCTGAATGCCACTGTTTCACCTGCCCAAAGTATATCACGGGAGAGGAGAATATGGNGCTGCCACTGTTGTTTCAGGATTCAGGATTCATTCCTACAGTGTCACCCCACATCATCCTTTATTTAACCTCCGATAAAGGAGAAGAATAGGGTGGCAGCCCCCATCTAGAGCTCCCTGCATTGTGAGAGTGTGCCACACTGGTATGCCACAGCCTCCCATTGGCCATACACAGATTAATAGAAATAGGTTAATTTAAGATGTAAGAGCTAGTTAGGAATGCACCTGAATCATGGGCCAAGCAGTATTGGAATTAATACAGTTTCTGTGTAATTTTTCAGGTCTGGGCAGCTGGGAAACGAATGCACAGTCTCCATCATATAAAAATAGTTATATAGTTCTTACTTGAATTACTTTGATATTTCTTTGCCTATTAGTTTATGAACAATGAATGGGCTTATTCTAAGCTGTGTCTTGTTCCATATGTCTATTCTTATAGCTGATTCCATAGTTTTGAACTTACTCTTAAAATAATTCCTTTCTCCCATAAATTTCCATGTAAATTTTAGACTCCCTATTGTTCTACAAAAGCATAAATTGGGTTGGGCAGTGGTGGTGCATGCCATTAATCCCAGCACTTGGGAGGCAGAGACAGGCAGATCTCTATGAGTTAGAGACTAGCCTGGTCTACAGAGTAAGTTCCAGGGCAGCCAAGGTTGCACAGAGAAACCTTGCTGATGTGGGATGCCCTTCTGTGTGCTGTAAATATGTTTTATTACCATTGGTTAATAAAGAATCTGATTTGGCAAAAGCTAGGCAGAATAGAACCAGGTGGGAAATCCAAGCAAAGATACCAGGAAAAAGAAGGCAAAGTCTGGGAGGTGCCAGCAGTTACCAAAGGAGTAAGATGCCAGAGCATTACCCATAAGCCACGGGGCATGTGGCAATATATAGATTATTAGAAATGGGTTAATTTATATGCAGAGCTAGCCAGTAAGAAGCTTGAGTCATTGGCTGAACAGTTAGTAATTAATATTAAGCTTCAGAATGGTTCTTTGGGAGCTGGCAGGCGGAAGAGAAACCTCCAGTTACACCTTGCCTCAAACAAAACAAAGCAAAACATGAATTGGGGTGTGTGTTTCTTATTTCATTAAGTCTTTGGATGTAGTTTGGGGCCACAGACTCTTTAAAGATAAGGAGTCTCTGAATTCCAAACAAGCACATCTCCCCAGCTACGGTGATCTTCTTTATCTTGTTAATGTCTTGCAGATATTAGTATAATTAGTTAAATATATCCTGATTTCAGGATTTTGAAACTATTGTGCATGGTACAAAAATCCTTTTAATGCTGTATAATTGTAGATCCACAGGAAGCGGCCAGACATTTTAAAATGACCCATGCATTCATCATCCAGTTGTTTACCACAATGACATTTTACACACATGCAGTACGATATGCAAAGCAGGAATTGGAATTAATAGTGTTCTTCAGCATTTGCTAGTTTTACACACACTTGCGCATGTGAGAAACTCTCTGTGCAGTTGGATCTTATGTAAAGATATGTGTTGCCCCACCCAACCTGGACACAGTTCCAGCTTGTCACTGTGCTGCCCTTCACAAATCTCCTTTTCTCGCGGAGATAATCTGTGGGCAGTGAACATCTCAGACTTTACTTTGTTGCAGTTAATCGTCATCTTCTTTGATTTATATTCTCAGACTGTAGAGCTGAGTTGGCCTTTTCCTTTCTTCTTTTTAAAATATACCCCATTTCTATTATCTCCACAGTTTTTTTTTTTGGCTTTTGTTTCTCTGCACAATCTCTGTGGATTCTCTGGCTGCCTTCAGGCTTTCTCTTTGATCTTTCAGTAGAGCATATGCAGAGGAGTGAGACTTATGTCCCCCAAATGAACGCATTGAAGCCTTAATCCTCCATGCGAATGCTTTTGGAAATAAAGCTTTCAGGTGTTTCTTCAGGCTGAATGGTGCCGTAGGGGTAGGATTGGTGTCGCTAAGGGAGAATCTGATTTGTGTACAAAGAAAGGAAGGCGACATCAGGCCGTGCTGTCCACAGCTGGGACGGTGACCATGGACTTGCCAGCCCCCAGAAGTATGGGAAAGAAATTGTTCCTGTCAAAGCTGCTCAATCTGTGATATTTTGTTTGGCAGTCTTGCTGACTAAGACTACATGAAATCTGTAGACATTTTAAAATGTTTATCCTGATTTGGGTCTGGGGTGGTTTTGATGTTCTTAGACATTTTCTCTGATACCTCTAACTAATTTTGGAACATTCTTAAGCCTTATTTATTTAGGCTATTCTCCTTTGCTTTCTATGGGATTCCAGGTACACATAAGTTATCTCCCAGCTCTTACATGGCCTGTTTTTTTTTAATCCGTCAATCTTTTAGTGTTATTTTTGGATAGATTCTATTGCTCTATCTTAAAGTGGACTGCTTCTTCCTTGCAGTGTGTCAAATCTACTGATGAGCCTGTCACAAGAATTCTTTACTTTTGATGTCTATGTTTTGTTTTTAGAATTTCCATTTTCTTTTTTCTTTTATTTGTGTGCGTATGTGAATAAATATGTATGTATACATGTGTGGAGGCCAAAGGTCAACCTTGGGTTTAAGAAACTCTACAAGGGAAATCTCACGAGGCTGTACTCATAGGTGAGGAGTACATGACTAATGGTTGCTGGGAGACAGAGAGTCAGTCTTCTACAGGATGAGCTCCTGAAGTGATTAATCTGAAATGCCGCTAAATGATCTCAGCAGGCTATTTTTAGTTTTTAAATTTTATGTCTGTAGATATTTTGACTGGATTTATGTGTGTGCAACATTGGTACAGTGCCCAAAGAGGCCAGACAATGGGCTGGAGAGATGGTTCAGAGGTTAAGAGCACTGACTGCTCTTCCAGAGGACCCTGCTCAATTCCCAGCATCCACATGGCAGCTCACAACTGTTTGTAACTCCAGTTTCAGGGGACTGGATATCCTTATAGAGACATACACACCAATACACAGAAAAGAAGAGTAAATAAGTAATTTTTAATAAAAGAGGCCAGATGAAGGCATCAGATCCCCTGGGACTGAAGTTAAAGATGGTTTGAGCTGGAATGTGGGTGTTGGAAATTGAACCCTGGTCCTCTGCACCCAGTGCTCTTACCGCTGAGCTGTCTCTCTAGCCATCAGAAGTGTAGAGTTTTATTTTAAGACTGGGAGATTAGAGTTATACTGAACAAAATCTTTGAAGGGAGAAAAAAGAGACAGTGTCTGCTCAGGACATCATAATGGGTGATATTTTCAGTTTCATTAAGTCACAGGTATCATCAATGACTTCTTAGAAATTGCATCTTTCAAAATGATTTATTAGCTGGGCCTTTAATTCCAGCACTCGGGAGGTAGAGACAGGTGGATCTCTGTGAATTAGAGGCCAGCCTGGTCTACAGAGCGAGTTTCAGGACAGCCAGGGCTGTTAAACAGAAAAACCCTGTCTTAAAAACCAAAACCAAACCAAACCAAATCAAAACCAAGCAAGCAAGCAAGCAAGCAAGCAAGCAAGCAAGCAAGCAAGCAAGCAAGCAA
>LOEQ01001991.1:297892-311929 GCA_001685075.1 Bramus lutescens | reverse complement strand
AGGGCGCCGCCCCGTACCCCCAACGCGCACCCGCGGCTGGCCAGAGTCCCAGCAAGTTTGCACCCTGGGGCGTCTTTGGGTCGCACTTCTTGGTGGGCAGCCTGGCGAGTTGCGCTCCAGCTCTGCCGTAGATCAGCCAGCGGTGGCTTTTAAGGAGGGAACTAGGAGTCTGCCAACTTAAAAAAGTTTTGGCCTGAGTTCTTGGCACAGCCAGAGCAGATCCAAAGGGCTCCAGTCAAAAGGGCATCTAAGTGTTTACCCAGATCGAACGGAGGTGTGATTTGAGGCCGGCCTATGTTCTGCTTCTAAAGGCAGACAAGTGACCTGGGCTTAAGAGAATTGATCGCAAACTGGTAATATGTGACAGGGGCAGAAAAGAAAGGAGCGATGCTCTTTCCTCCAAGTGGCCTCGTAGACCGAAAGAGGGCAAAAAAATCTCCATTCTACAGCCCAAAGAGCCAGGACTGGGAGGAAGTCGGGAATTTGCGTAAAGATAAGCCAGCTGGATTGCCAGAGGGCCATGGTGTAACCCTTCCTGTCAGTAAAGCAGGTCTCAACAGGCGGCCTTCCAATCTTATCCTTCCATTTGCTTCCATTGCAAGAAGACCAGAAAGAATTGTGGGTTGTGCAGACTTGGGAGACTCCAAAAGCCAAATTTGGAGATGAATTCAGTTTCATAATCTTCTCTACACTGACCTTGCCCAAGGATAGGCTGGGACTTGGGCAGGGTCCCCTTCCCAAAGCCGCTCAGATTCTTGTTACCAGCCGTCAACAGGGACCTGCAAACCTGGAGATTTTGAGGCGTTTGCTTTCAAAACCGACTCCAGCCATTCTTGTCCCACGTTTTTCCAGTAAGCGCAGGTCTGTGGCATCAGAAGGCAGTGGTCCAGAAGCACCTGGCGTCTCCCCTGAGTTAGTTGCACATTTGGTCTCCCCGACCACCACACCACACAGATACACACACACACACACACACACACACACACACACACACTTTTAGTCTTGAGAAATGGTCCTTACTGCGGACAGCAGTCCTGAAAGGCCCCTCCACGTGAGTTTGAGGACAGTTAAAGATGCCTGCAGTGGCTATTTGAGATGCATGTGATTTCCTTTATTCCTCTATATGGATCTGTTAATTTCAATGTTGGTTCTGTACTGGAGGAACACTACCTAAAATTTGAGTCACAAAAAACCAGGGACTTTGCTCTCTCCCTGTGCTCCCTGAAGTACCTAGCTCAGTACTGTGAGCTCAGTCAGCTTTTGTCCTAATTTTTCCTGGGGAGAGGTGAATTACTATGTACTCACCCTAGACAAGACGCCCCCTGAGCCATCCTGCTGGCCCACTTCTTATTTTTGAATTTGGATTTCTTTTTATTCTAGAAATTGGCAAATTTATTTTACAGTCACCTCTTCATATTGTTCCAGTTACAGCACACAGGTGACAGTGTGACCTGTTCTTGAAGACTGAAAAGCCCATAAGTATTTTTAAGAATATCCTTGTCTGGTTTCACTGTGTGTGTTCAGTACTGGGGATTGAACCCTGGTCCCCATGAATGTTCAACCATTACCCTCTGTGATGGAGCAACCCCACCTCAACTCCTGTGATTCGAGAATAATCCTCCAGGCCAAGTCAGGTGGTCACTAGAGAGAGATGGGGCAACCTCTCTGAGACTTAGTATATAGCATATTCCTTCTTAAAACTGGTTCCCCACCTGACCGTTGGCCTTGTAGGGCAAGACTCCAGAAGCCAGTATTTGTAGCATACTAGATGTGATCAGATCTCTGGGAGCCAGTTCACCCTGATACACACCCAAGTCTGTTCCCAGACTCTTCATTAAGTATTCATTAGAAATATAACTGTCGGGCTGACTGGGTGCTCCTGTAGCCTGCTTCAGGCATATTCTTCCTGCCACCAAGACACACGGTGGACATTATTGAGTTTGATGTCTGGGGGCCTGGCTCCTCTCCTCTCAGTAGAACCTGGAATCAGCTGGTAGCGCTTGTCTGGTTGAGCCATCTGACCGAATGGTGGGTGTCTGCCTGACCACACATCCGAGCCTCACCAATGTGCTCTTATTATCTTGGATGTCATTTTAGTCTCCTCGAGGTGTCATGGCCGGTTGAGTCCAGCCTCAATGGCTACTTTAACTCTGAATTCACTAAGGTGGGTCTCAAGGTTGCTCCATGAGCTCATTTTTAATATAGAAGTTCTTTATTACCTTTTATTCTTTTAAAGACAGGATATCACTGTGTAGCCTTGGCTAGTCTAGAACTCATTGTGTAGATCAGGCTGACCTAGAACTCAGAGAGATTCACCTGCCTCTGCCTCCCGAGTTCTGGACTTAAAGTCATGAGCCACCACACTGGCATGGCCTTGTTGCCCCAAACACTGTTTCAATTGCTCCTGTGTGCTGAGTTTTAGCTTGAAAAGGTAGCTAGTGAGTTAGTGCTTCTTTGTACTGGGGCAAAAGAGGAACTTACTTAATATTGTTAAAAAGGAGATAGAGGTAGTGAAATTATGGGGAAATGTTTGTGCAAAACAAAACTTGTAACTCTGTGTCTGTGCTGCTGCAGATGCCACAGGACATGTGTCAGTTTTTCTGGGGGAAGTTGTGGAAGTCTTTTGATTGAGATTTGAAAACAGAATAAATAAATCCCTGAGAGAGACTGTCCTGCCGTGAAAGGCCTCCATCAGCCTGGCAGGTGCTGCGGTGGGCCCAGCTTGAAGAGTTGACCAGCTACCTAAGCATTAGTCTCTTTAAGATGCTCTGTAAACTCAAGTGACCTACATCCTAATTCATAATTTGAAATCGTGAATCAATATCCAGAGGCCAGTGAGATCATGCAACCAGAAAGGCTCACAGGGCACAAGGCTGACCTGAGTTTGATACCTGGGACTTGCATAGGGTGGAGGGAGGGAGATACCTGACTCCACTCTCCACAGAGCTGTCCTCTGACCTCTGCTATGTGCTGGGACACACATACTCACATACATCAGTGTACTGTGAATTCCATGTGCGTGTGTTCCCATGTGTGGCCTTCCAGTTTGGGATTTAGGTGGCCATGTAATCAAGAAAGAATTGTGGTAGGCCCGAGGGAGTGGATGTGTTGACAGATGAGACTCACCTCCCATTCCCAAGGAGCTTGTGATGGAGATTAATGGGCCAAACACACACAAATATCTCTTGTTAATGAGTGCTCTTGATGAGCTGTGACTCAGAGGGCCAAATCTGCCAGGCATGGTGGCACACACCTTAATCCAGAACTCGGAAGGCAGAGGAAAGATGATCTCCATAAACTGCAGCCAGTCTGGGCTACACAGCAAATCCCAGGCCAGCCATGGCTCCATGGTGTGACGCTTTTCCCAAAAGAGAGTGAGTGTAGAGTGTAGGTAGGGCTGGGGGAGGGGCACGCCAAATCAGAATGAGGCCAAGTGCATGTTCAAAGGGGTAAAAATGAGGGACCATTTGGGGTCTGAGAAAACTCCGGTCATTTCCTGCATTCTTGTTTTGTTGTTCCCTAACTGCCCTTCAGGCCACCAGCCACTCGCACCAGCCTCACACAAGCCTGCCCTCCTGTGCCCCCACAGTGTCTGGATTTCCATGTCAGAGCATCTCAAGCTGCAGACTTCAGCACAGGGGCCCTCACAAGCCTGCGTGGGAGCACTTTAACCTAGGCAGGGCATCTTATGACTATGTAGGAGAGGAGCAGGCAAAGAAATGTGCCCTTTTCTCTCTGTGTCTACGTCTCTGTTGAGATTTCCCGCCTGGCTTCCCTCTGCAAAGCCACTGGCTGAAACAGTTTTATTCATTAGTCAATAGGAGCAACGCATGTACAGAAGGACTTCCCACATCACTTTTCCATCCACATTTGGTTTGTTTGTTTGTATGGGGATGGTATCTCACTGTGGAGCTCAGGCTAACTTCAGATCCACAGTGGTCCCCTGTCTCAGCATCCCAAGTGCTGCGGTTCCAGGAGTGAGCTACCATGACCTGCTGTTCCTCTCTCATCCTTGGGATGGAGTATTGCATACTACCTCAGCAGGGCCCGGGAAGATCAGTCAGTCCACAGTTGGGCAGACTCATTGGCTTCCCCCATTTCTCCTGCTCGTCACTCTATTCCTTGGAGGAATTTGCCCAAACAACTTCCCTCCGAGCCTACAGAGACGTCGGCTTTGATCTCTGCAGAGACGCAAGCTGAACACCTACCATCTTCTTGTCCGGACAACGCAAAACTCACAAAACAGTTGTGAGTTTCATCAGTAACTCTGATGAAGACTCAAAGCAAATCTAGAGGTCAAAGAGCAGTTTCCTGGGGGCCCTTGTAGGAGGAGGAGGCATGAAGACCACACAAGCTAGGCACACGAGGTAGAAGAAGTCAGTCTGAGGCACTTCAGTGAGTCTCAACCCAACCCGAACAGAATAAACCTCAACCTTATTATTTTATTTCTCTCGAGGAGCCCCCCTGCTCAGTCTCTTCTCTTTCTCCCTGTCTCCCTCTAAAGGACTGATGCAGGCCAACATGGTCCCCTAGGGTTAACAGCCATTCACTCTTCCATAAAATGAGATGCTAAGAAAATTAGGCTCTAAATATGGGAGTCAGCCAATCGCGCCAGCTCACACCTGCGACACCAGCACTCAGGGAGCTGAGAAAGGAGAACTGTCGTGAGATAAAAGCCAGCCTGGGCTACATAGTGAGTTCCGGGTCATCCTGGGCTACAGAGTAAGATTTGATCTTTAAAAATGAGTGGGGATAATGCATTGTACAAATTTTAAGGGTTAAGTTTTGCTTGTTTTGTATTATTATTTTTTCAATTGAAAATAAGCTCACAGAGAATAGTTAAGTGCAGAAGAATTGTAAAGAAGGCATTTAAAGTTTGGTATTTCTTTCATGAAAAACATGGAAACCATTGGAAGTTCCCCAGCTTTATTAAGAAAACAAAAATACTGTCTTGTAAGGTAGTTGTATGGTCTGCAACAGCCATAGTTTCAGTTTTGAATGAGTTGGTTAAGTAAAAGGGGGTGCTCAAGCCATTCTAGAGAAACCAACTGGGGGTACCCCACTAAGGCGGCCAGCTAGACCTCCCAAGAAAGAGTCCCAGGCAGAGAGTTTCCCTGGGCTGAGGCTTCCAGACAAAACAATGAATAACTGCTAGAGATAGTTCTATCAGATTTGATGCTAAGGACTTCTTGCAGAAACTGACTGGGGAAGTTGAGGTATCAACTGGCGTTCAAATTGAGCTTTCTCTCTATGGCTGAACAACCACGAGTGAACTTCCAGCCTCCTTTTCTCATTGCAGGCATCTTTATATCTCAGGATAAATAAAAGTAACCTTGGTGGGAAATGGTTTTGTTTCTAAGCTGTTCTGAAGGACACTGTTTTTCATTTCTGGCTGTTGCTGTTCTCTGCCCTCCCTCCCAGCCCTTGTCACAGATTGGAGTGGGAACCCATTCCCAGACCTTGGAGGACCTTTTTTTCTTTTTTGAGACAAACATGCTTGGACCTAAAATGAGGTCAGGGCAACCCCAATCCTAGGTCCAGCTACTCAGTGAGCTCAGAGAACACACAACAACGTAGCGATATGACGTTCACTACAGCAGCATTTCAATTAATCCAGATGCAGATCCAGCATGCTGAGGGTGTCGCTGGCAAACATGTTCGAATTACAAGAGAGATGTTAGGCCAGCCTCTATGAAGGAACTGATGTTTGAATAAACTTGCTTTTCATTAGAAGAATGAGTACAGAGCTGAGAATTGTATAGCTTGGAAGGAGGAGACCAAAGGGTCAGGTGTTCAAGGTCTTAGATGGAGTTGGAAGGCAGCCTGGTCTACATGAGACCGCCTCAAAACACATAACTAGGGCTGGCGACAGGCGACACAGCTCAGTAGTTGAGCGCACTAGCTCCTGCAAAGGACTAGGATTTGATTCCCAGCACCCACGTGGAGGTTCATTACCATCTTTAACTACAGTTGCAGGGGACCTAACATCTTCTTTTGACCTTCAAATGTACCAGGCACACACAGGCACCAGACATGTACTCATAAAAGAAATCTAAAAAACCCCACCAATGAGAATCCCCAAAGAAATGTCATTTTGTGGGGGATAGCAGCCCTTGGCAGAGGTGAACAGATACAATCTTCGCCTTCAAAGAGCTGCTGAAAACGAGGTTAGGGTTAGAAAGACACAGCGTCTCCTCTCACCAGTCCACCTTCTCCAACATCTGCCCCTGCGTAGATATACCCTTCCACGTGGATGATGAGTTAGCATGCTAAGGGGGTTGGAAAAAGGTAGTCCAGACACTAGAAAACAAGAAGGAGTTGGTAGACATCATGGAATGAGTGAAGTTTGTTAGGGGCAAATCAAAACCCTCCGGTTTAGCGTTAATCCTAAAGGCATGCCCTGTGGGTAGTAAGCTGGTTTTGGTGACATCTTCTTAAGGATGGGGTGGAGGTGTCTTCATGCGGAGGTTTGTTGGTGTTGGAGAAGCTGGCTTTTGTGGTCAGGGATATAGGTAGCTCCAGAAAGAGTGAACTGAGCCCTCGAATGCTTCTCTTGCCTGAGCCAGCCTTGTGCAGCGAAGGGTTTGGGAGAAAGTTGCATTGACTTGAGCTTAGAGGAGAGGGCAGAAAGGGAAGAGGCCTGCGGGCTCACTTGCCTTCCCCCTTTCTCTCATGGTTCCCCTTTGGTGATTTGGTCCAGCCTCAGTTTTCTGTGGTAGAGTCATGTCTGGTTCCTCATATCCAGGGGTGGGGTGGTGGTGGTGGTGGTGGGGTGTGTGTGTGTGTGTGTCTGTGTGTGTGTGCTGGAGAGGGAGAGACGTCAGGGAAGGAATCAACTATAGCTTCTGGAGTCAGGAAGAAACTTGGAGAACAGACTTTTTATATTTGGAAAGGAAACTTTAAGATGTGCACAGTTGTCGATTGTGGCTGCTCAGCTTCATCAGCAGCTCATTGTTTGTTGCCAGGATTAGTGAGAGGTGTGTTTGTGTACATGTGTGTGTGCGTGCATGCATGCCTGCGTGCGTGCGTGTGTGTGTGCGTGTGTGTGTGTGTGTGTTAAGCCTGTGGTCAGCCACAGATGTTCCTTGGGATGCTGTCTACGTCATTTAGTTTCAAGACAGGTTTTGTACTGGCCTGAGGCTAGACTAGACTGCAAGCTACTGGGAGCCAGTACTGGGATTACAAACACGTCACCACAGCTGGCTTTTACTAGGGTGCCAGAGATCAGATTTCAGTCCTTATGCTTGCTCGGCAAATATTTCATCGACTGAGCCATCCTCCCAGCCTGCAGGATAGAAATCTTTAAAAACAAACTCTGTGACATTGGTTGCACGGGGGCAAGGCATGGGCCTTAGCTGAGTGGCGTCCCTCACGGCTCCCATTTCCTTCAGGAATCTACTATGCAACTGCATACTGGGTACCTCATTCGAAGTCAGTGGAAGTCAGGAACGTGCTGGACAAGAGTGGGGATGCCTACGGCTTCTACAATGACTCCATTACAGTCACAGGCTGGGGCATCCTGGAAATCAGAGCTGGGTATAGCTCTCAGATCCTGACCAATGAGATCATCATGTTTCTGGCCGGCTACCTTGAGGGCTACCTCACGGCTCCGTAAGTACCCTATCTCTTTGCTTTGCCCAACAGTGGCTCCTGGACCCTGGCATGGTGTGTTAGGAGTGGAAGGTACTGGGGTGCACTTGCTAGGTTAACAGCATGCTATTTGTACCATAATAATCATACCCGCCCAGAAGACACAAAGCACCCAGGTCGGGCACCCACTCCTTTTCATAACACTTCTTTCTTGAAATCTACTTTTTTTGTTTTGTTTTGTTTTTTGAAACAGTTTCTCTCTGTAACAGCTCTGGCTGTCCTGGAGCTCACATTGAAGACCAGGCTGACCTCGAACTCACAGAGATCCTCCTGCCTCTGCCTTCCAAGTGCTAGGATTCAAGGTGTGCACCACCACCATTATGTGCATTGTATGCAGTGTATATACTTGTCCATATGACTGTGCGCATTGTTTGCAGGTGTGCCCGCACGGGGGCCCGCACCTGTGCAGAGGCCAGAGGTTGGTGGTGTCTTCCTCGGCCACTCTCCATTTTAATGTTTTGGAGATTGGGGTGCTCACTGAATCTGAAGCGCTGTGATTCAGCTAGACTGGACAGCCAGTGGGCACCAGACAGAGCTGCTCATGTCTCCACCTCTCCAGCACTGGGGTTACACATGCTGGAACCCCAGATTTTCATGTGGGTCCTTGGGGTCCTCATGCTTGTGTGGCAGGCACTTGGCCTGCACCGTCTTCTCCACCAATTCTTCATTCCCAGTGAAAGCATTCGGAAAGGTTACGCCATCCTACAAGTCATTTGCCTAGGTTGGAAGGCAGATAGGATGTGGAGTAGCTTCTCGAGAGAGATAAAGCAAGGAGGATTTTTTTTTTAAAGTAAAATGTAAGGGCTGACAAAATGGTGCAGTGGGTGGAGCCAATGGCCGCTAAGCCTGACAGCCGAGTTCAGTCCCAGGGACCCACAGGATGAAACTCTCATAAATTGCCCTCTGGCTTCCTTATATATCCCATGGAACACTCCCTTCCATACGCATACCATAAAAGAATGAAGGAATGGAATAATGAAAACATAATGGAGATTAATACATTTGAAAAATGTAAGAGCATTTATTTTCTACCATTTTGAAACAATACTTCCCAGTGGACAAAGAGATTTACATTGAATACTGTAACTATTACTCCTAAGTCCATTTTTATTCAATATCGGTGTCCTTGCCTTGTCTTATAAAAAATGACAAGGATATAGTTGATTTAATCACCACACTTAAGCTTTTCTGGAGTTTGTAGCAGGGTCTCATGTATCCCAGGCTGGTCTTGAACTCATTATGAAGTTGAGGATGACCTTAAACTTCTGATCTTCCTGCCTCCACCTCCCAAGTGCTGAGATTATAAGCGTGGGCCACAGTGCCCGTTTTCCTGCTCTGCTGGGATCCTAACCAGGACTTCCGTCACTCTACCGACATCAAGTTACAAACTGACCTGCGTCCCCAGTCCAGTTTGTTTCCTTCAAACGGGGTCTCATTATGACTCACTCTGCAACCATGACTGGCCTAGTGCCCTGGTTGTTTTTGTGTTTCAATCTGATACAAGCTAGAGTCATCTGTCAGCAGAGACCACTCGTTCATTTCCTGGCCACCCAGACCCGAATAATCACACAGAAACTAATATTAAGAACACTGTTTGGCCAGTGTCCCAGGTATATTTATTTCTAGGTAGCTCTTATATCATAAATTAACCCATTTCTATTAATCTGTGTATCGCCACAAGGCTGTGGTCTACCAGTGAGGTTGTGGCATTCAGGCGTCTTTCTACTTGGGCAGCTACATGGCATCTCCCTGACTCTGCCCACTCTTGTCTCTTCCAGCCTGACTATATTCTGCTAAGCCACTGGCTGAAACAGCTTTACTATTTAACCAATGGTAATAAAAACATTCACAACATACAGAGGGGAATCCCACATCAGTCATCAGTGAGGAAGGAGCCTCAGTTGAGGAAACGCCTCCATGAGATACAGCTGTAAGGCATTTTCTCAATTAGTGATCAATGGGGAAGGGCCCAGCCCAAGGTGGATGGTGCCATTCCTGGGCTGGTAGTCCTGGATTCTGTAGGAAGGTAGGTTGAGCAAGCCATAGGAAACAAGTCAGTAAGCAGAGTCAGTAAGAGGCTTCCATGGCCTCTACATCAGCTCCCGCCTCCAGGAATCTGTCCCCGCCCCCCGTAAGTTCCTGTCCTGACTTCCTTCAGTGATGTACAGCAATGTGGAAGTGTAAGCTGAAGAAACCCTTTCCTCCCTAACTTGCTTTTTGGTTATGGTGTTTTGTTGCAGCAATAGAAACCCTAACTAAGACTCCTGGGATTCATTAAGCAACCCAGGCTGGCCTCAGAGATGCAGTGGTCCTCCTGCCTCAACCCCCTGAGTACCGGAGAATTGCTTTACAGAGAAACCTCTAAAGGGAGCAAAGTTGCATCTTGTGCGATCACATCACATTTGATATAAAACTCTTTCCAACTCAGGTAGCTTCTTCTATTCCCTGTGACCTAGTTAAGTACAGTTTAATCTAACCTTATTGGGGCTATGAGACTCTCACTGAGGTGTTAAATGTGGATCTTAATCCTGTTCTGAGCTCCAGAAATGGTTATCGGTCATGGACGCCAGCTCCTGTTCCATTATCTAGATGTAAGTGCGCCGTATGTGTACAGTACTTGTGGAGACAGGAAGACAGCATCAAGAGCCCCTAGAACTGGAATTACCATATGCGTGCTGGGTACTGAACCCAGGACCGCTGTGCTCTTAACCACTGAGCCATCTCTTCGATCCATCCAAAATATTTTAAAAACACGCTTAAAGCTATGCTACACATGTAAAGCCAACTCGGCCCTCCCTGAGCTCTTCTGCTATTCCTTCTCCACTGAGCTGCAGCTGTGTTGTTTAACTGGGCTGCAAGTTTGGAGAGACAATTCAGACCAGAATTGTTTGAATACAAACAGATGGGATGGAGTTGACAATGACATATATGGGGGCACCGAGGGAAAGCGAGTTTGGAAGGAGCATCTCAGCTTAGGTCTATGGAACGCGCATCCGCCTTGGAACTGAGCCCCACGGTTGGAGAGAGCTCAAGGGTTTTGACAGGCTTCTGACTGGGCGGCATGATGTCATTCTCATGTTGCAATATCTCAGGGCAGACACTTTGGAGGTGGGTTAGGGTGTGGGTTTTTAATGGTTTTCTTTATTTTCGTGTGTGTGAGAGAGAGAGTATGTATGTATGCACATGCACACATGTGTGAGCTCATGGGCATTACAGCAAGCATGTGGAGGCTGGAGGACAGTCTGTGATACTCAGTTCTTCCTTCTACTTTGTGGGTTCTGGGGATCAAAGTCAGGCTAGCAAATGTCTCTATCTGCTGAGCCATCTGACCAGCCCTGTACCTTCATTCTAGATTTAAAGCATTTATCTTTGAATAACCTTATTCCTTCCCTCACCCCAAATCCACTAATAAACATGTATGTAGTAAACATTGCATTATGTTTTTTTCCCCTTTGGGTTTTCTGTTTGTTTGTTTGTTTTGAGACAGCATCTCACTTTGTAGCTCTGGCTGACCTAGAACTCGCTCTATAGACCGGGCTAGTCTTCTGCTCACAGAGATCTGCCTGCCTCTGCCTCCCAAGTGAATGCTGAGCTTGACGGCATGTACCACTGTGCCAGGCTGCTTAGTTTTCATTTTTAAAAAGCAGCTATGATTCCATAACTACAATTTGTTTTGTTTTTAATTGATTGGCTTTATTTTGTTTTTGAATAAAATCTTATGTTTTGTCTCTGTGGGTTTTGTTTAGCTTTGTTTTTGTTGGTGGGTTTGGTTTTTTGTTTGTTTCTTTTGGTTTTGTTTTTGAGAAATGGTCTCACTATGTAGCCCTGGCTGTTTTGGAACTTGTCATGTAACCCAGGTTGGCCTCAAACGCACAGATATTCGTTTGCCTCTTCCTCCCAAGTGGGATGATCTGGGCGTCATTGCTGCTGCAACAAGTGACCTGATCAGACATCCAGGATCTGCTGAAGCTCTGCCATCCTGTTTACTGAAAAGCAGACACAGGCAGAAAACCCAGCTTGATGGTGTGTCTAGATCACCTTTGGGCTCAGCACAGAGCTGCCCAGAGTTGGCTGCTTTCATAGCGACCATGTGTCCTTCACACCCATGCTTGGCCGAGGACTGGCGAACAGGTAGCAACCGTGTCACTCTCTTCTGATGTGGCCCCAGAGATGGGGTTTCTTACCCAGTCTGCTGTACAAGCTAGTTGTTAAGGCATCAACCTACTCAGTGGAGTAGCTAGGCTGACTCATGGGATCACAGGTTCCAGCTGCTGGTGCTAGCAGGACTCCTAGGATGGCAATTTCTAGTTGAAGTCCCACAGTGTGATGTTTCTACCGAATGGATTCCTGGGAACTTGATGCTGCCTCGCTCATTACGGCTAACTGAAAATGTACTAACCATCTAGGGTCAATGTTATAATCTGAATGTAAAATTGCCCCCCCACACCCCAGCTGGTGGCCCTGTTTGGGGGAAGTTGTGGGAACTTTTGGACATGGAGCCTAGTTGGCAGATACAGGCTTATAGAAGTCAAATTTAAGGGTCATAGGCCAACTCCATCCAGTTTCAACTGGGCATCTCTGCTTCCTCACAATCTGAAGATCCTAGACATAGGCTCTTACTGACATGAAGTCCAGTAGACTGCACCCTCTCAAGTGATGGGTAAAAATAAATCCTCCCTCCCATGGGGTGCTGCCTTGGGGTATCCTAGCAACAAGAGGAGTAACCAGCAGCCCACCCCACAGGTAGTAGGGCTTCTACTTCACTTTCATTATCTTATGTAGCCTAGATTGGCCCATAACTCACTGTATAGCTAAGGATAACCTTAAACTCCTGATCCTCCTGCCTCTACCTCCCAGGTTCTGGGATTATAGGCCTGTGCTGTCATGTCTCAGCTGAATGCTGTCCTATTGGTTTGTTTGTTTGTTTGTTGTGTGTGTTGTGTGCCATGTTTGTGTGTGACCCCAGAGGCCAGAAGAGGGCATCAGATCTCCCAGAACCAGAATTATAGGCAGTTGTGAGCCACCTGATGTGGGTGCAGGGAAGCAAACTCAAGTCCTTTGCAAAAACAGGAAAAGTCCTAACCACCAAGCCATCTCTCCATCCTCCAAAGATGTCTTCTTGATAAAGTTTCTTATGACTGTCTCCCCACTGACTTACGGCTCCATCTCTTCCCTCCACCATCTGTAGGAGCTTGAAGGCAGGGTCCCTGTCTCAACCACGTTTATGCACCCAAACACCTGGCTTGGCACTTTTGCCCCAGCTGTTAATTATATGCTCATTAGATTTAATTGAATCCTGTTGTTGTAGTTGATGAATCAGAAGGAAGAGCGTGTATTTCCATACAACACAGCAAGCTGGAGCCCCAGCCATGCTGAGTTTCTTCCTTCGTTTTTGAAATTGATTGAGCGGCTAAGAATTGTAAATTCAGTCTCCTGTGTCTTTTTAGTGACCAAAATATTAAGCGATCTTGGATGGGTCATTGATAATATGAGGCACCGAAAGCTCTCTGGGAAGAAAAGGGATGAGGATGAGGGGGTCCTAGGATGCTCTCTCTGGTTGTTTAAATAAAGTGGCTTTAAAAAATGGGGTGTCCAAGACAGCTCCTGAAGCCTCCTTCTTTGCAACTTCCCATCTGGAAGGAGTGGATTCAGTGCCACACACACCTGTTTTGTTGCTCAGAAGGGAGGGACAGAGGTGGCCACAAGAGCACTCTTTGGTGGAGAGAATTTACCATGTTGATACAACTGTTGCTAAGGCTGGCAAAGTTTACCAGCACCATGGTCCCAAGAGAATCAGCAATCATTCTATCTCTTGTGTTTGGGCTACTGTCAAGAAACGCCTCAAGAATTTTTTCGACATGCCGGGCTTGCTCCTTTTAATGTGAGATGCTCCCAAGTCAAGTCTATAAGCAAAGGCCTAAACGAAGCTAGAGCCCCACCCTCAAAACTATCTAATGAACTATGGACTTGTAACTATTTGGAGCTTAGTGAGGACCACTGAATACAGAAGGCAGGATGACAATCCCGAGAAGTAGGCCAGAGGCCACTGCCAACTGGCTGCAAGCGCTTATCTAGGGTACCATGCTCCAGCAAGTGTTCAAAGAATCTTCATGTTAACATCAGTCTGTGCTAATTCTATGTCCACTGCTGGCCACAGACAAGGACCGTGAAAACCTGGGTACAGAGAGAAATGTTTTAGGTAGTTGAGAGAAAGTCAATAAGTAGGTATCTTAGTTAAGGTTTCTATTGCTGTGATGAAACCCCATGACCAAAAAGCCTACTCTTCCTTATCAGGTTCATCTTCAAAGGAAGTCAGAACAGGAGCTCAGGCAGGGCTGGCACCTGGAGGCAGGAGCTGATGGATGCAGAGGCCATGGAGGGAGGGCT
>LOEQ01001991.1:236209-252184 GCA_001685075.1 Bramus lutescens | reverse complement strand
AAGGAAGGAAGGAAGGAAGGAAGGAAGGAAGGAAGGAAGGAAGGAAAGAAGACACACACAAACACCCATACAAATTCCCCAGCCTCATAACTAAAGCAAAGAACAATTTACATTTGAAACCCCTGAAGCTTGACTTGTTCAGGGGAAGACTTGCTTTACCAGCTGAATTTATTATACTTCAGTTATAAACAAACATAGTGTGTACACTCATCTGTCCAAGAGATCTTGCACAAGGTGGATTTTACATTAAATTTCATGCACAAGATGAAAAAGAAGCCCAAAATGTGGAACTTTGAAAAGAGGAAGCTGAAGGCTCCAAGGTCTAACTGTTCTGGGAGGAAGAGATCACGTCCGTGGACTGAGGGTCACAGAAAGGCCCAAAACGTCCGTAAATGTCCTTGGCGCGCACGGCAAAGTAGTACTTGCTGCCAGACACGAACTGAGTGAGAGTGCAAGCCATTGGCAAAGGAAGGGCTTTGACTTCGCCAATTTTTTTCCACTGAGAGGGCACAGTGGCACTGGGTTCCTCGTGGTAAGCATAGAGATGGTAGCTGTCAACAGTAGCACAGCTCCGATCCACTTCCAGGACACTCCACGACAGCACGATGCCATTCTGACTCTGAACTCGTGCTAACTTCAAGTGTGGTTTCTGAGGCAGGGAAGTGTTGGCAGCTTCTGGAGGCAGACGCTGAGGCTGTGGGGCTTCCGGTAAGGGTGCTGGATGCATAGGGCGTGGGGGCTCCTAAGAAAGAGACATGTGTTGATTTCTAGTGATTACACAACCATTTAGAAGATACTTTAGTGATTATAGAGAGAACATTTCAAATTAAGAACTCTGAAAACCACCCGACAGCACATCCAATTTTGGCAGTTCTATTCAGTGATATATAAGCAATCATGCTCCAGACTATGGTGCTGAACTTGCTCAGCTATATTTCCTAGGCAGAAAATCCTAAGTTCTTCATGGACAACAATAATTACTGAAGAGACGCTGACACTAACAAAGAATTTACAATTCAATGTTCTCTACTGTAGATTCTTCTTTTAGGAAAGCATTTAAAATTATGTATAACATATAATCAGCACAGAAGCACACTCATTTTACGTAGAACATACAATCAGCACATGCAAGCACACTCAACTTCTAGACCCACACTATTCTACAAAGACAGCAGCACATAGATGAATAATGCTGACCATGCACTATGTTCTCGGCCAGGCTGGATGAAGAAGGCAATGCTGTGAAGGACAAGTGGACTTACAGATGCAGAAACGGCCAGATGAGCCCAGCCAACAGGGCAAGGGTGAGCAGATGAGCAGAGGGAGCCGGGAGGCTAACAGACAAGAGGGAGTGTTAGCACTTCCTTTGGCATAGGGTGCATGAAGAAAAGACTATCTGGAAGGGAGTTAAGGCCCAGTGATTCAGAGCATGGAACTGGCCCTGGAAGGCCTGCTGACACAATGCTGCACAGCACTGCAGCTACTGCAAACATCGCCATCACCGCTGTTCTTCCCCCCAAAAAGATCCAGAAAACAGAGTTCAAGTGAAACATACTACTCCCTGACTTGGTATTGGAGTCCAAATGTCATTCCTTACCAAACTTCATGTAACAAAACATGTCTAAATATAAGGTGGGGATATAGTTCAGTGCAAATACTGGTGGACAAGGCACTAGGTTGATAATCAGCACCCAAATGGAACAAAGCAAAGCAGTATTTCATTATATAGATAGATGATGTGGGCATCCCCTCTGTATGCTATGAATATGTTTTATTACCATTGGTTAATAAAGAAGTTTTTTTGGCCTATAGCAGGGCAGAATATAGCCAGGCTGAAGAGATAGAGAGTAGGCAGGGTCAGAGAGATGCCACGTAGCTACTGAAGGAAATAGATGCCCCAGAACTACCTGGTAAGACACAGCCTTGTGGCAATACACAAAATAATAGGAATGGGTTAATTTAAGATGTAAGAGTTAGTTAATAAGAAGTCTGAGCTAATAGGCCAAGCAGTGTTTTAGTTAATACAGTTTCCGTGTGATTGATTATTTCAGGTCTGGGGGGCCAGGAATGAACGAGCAGCCTCCGCCTACAGATAGTTTGAATAAACTAGTGGATTATGTGAAGGTTCAAGAGTATGCTACTAAATTCCAATGTTTTATTACAATCAAACTGTCAAAAGTGTAAGACAAATTATTCTAAAAGCGCAAGAACAGAAGTGCCAAGTCACGGTTTAAATGTGATTCCCCTAAGGGATTACCGCTGAGTTGGAATTCAATATGCAGAAAGGGGACTCTGCTCATTACCACCAATGAAAGAGAGCATGCAAAAATACAAACCCTACTGTAAGAAGAGATACTATCCACAAAGGACAAGGAGAGGCTGCGGATGCTAAGACTACAGGGCTGAAGCTAGAAAGAGTGCGAATCATATACTGATGATTTCAAGCAATGTAGATGTTTTGCTGAAAGGCATTATTCCTAGTAGTAAAGAAATTATACATACATTTGTAGAGAGATAAACGAGTCACCAGTTAGCAGACAAAAACAAGTTGAGCAAAGCCCACATTGAAGGGAGTAACACATTGAAAGCTGGATTAGGTCTGACAAAACAGCAGCAATAGCTGTTCTTCCTCTGATCATCTCTTCCTGAGTTATTTAATCATCTCAGTTCATTAAAACCATGCAGCTAAAAAGAGCTAAGAGAAGCTGGCTAAAGTCACAGGCTTACGAAAGCACTGGAATTGAGTGGGTCTTCCTAGAGCTCATGTGGTCGGTCAGCCGTGTTCCTTCTAATATGGTGAATATTTATGCTTGTTGAATCCACTCATGCCTCCAAACCAGTTAAAACCAGGCAAGAGTTTTGTTTTCTCAGTGCAGATGGGGTTTCTGTTGAAGTTTTGGGGAAGAAATACATCACACTAGGTATTCCTTTAAAATAAGCAAGTGTGGCTACACAGGTCAGTGAACCGTCTGGAACCCCAACTCCTGGAGACTATGGCAAGAAGACCATGAGCCCGAGGCCAGTATGAGCTAGATGGAGACCGGCCTCAGAGGAAACAAACCAATGCAGCAAGTGCTGTAGGAAGACAGCGACACAGACAGAAAAAAGCTGCCATGTGCGGGAAATTGTTGAAACTGCATACAGGTTACACTCTGAAAGCTTTAATAGCAGTAGATAAAATTAGAAGTCAACATCTCTAGCAAAACAATTTAAGCTATGAGGAGTTCTAGATTTACAAAGCAAAACGTCTCAAAAGCTGCTGTCAATTATGAAGTGGGAAAACCATCCTAGTTTTTATTACAATTCCCTGAAGAAAGCAAAGCATTCTTTTGTAGCTACAACAAGAACGGCAAATTTGCCGTGCACCTCAGAACAGCCAGAACTGAAGCAAAGGAAGATCCCGAGGAGGATGAGATTGGGCTGGGGCTAGATGCACTATGGGCATGGGCACAGCACCACTAAACACTTCATGACGTACTAGCCTTGTGTATTTATGGTACTTTATGTTTTACAGAACGGGACCACCACCACTAATCCCCATAGGATGCTAAGGGCTCCAGGAGACAATACGGCTCTTGGAGTGGAGAGACTCAGATACGCAGTTCATGATGCTACCTTCCACTACATTTAAGTCAGAAACTCCCAGCTGACCAGCTCCAGCTTCATCCAGACACATACACGCAGAAGTGCTGGGGAGGGGAGTGTGGGCTTAGGGAGCACACCGCCTTGTTTTGGTTCCTCAGTCTGTAAATACTGGTTGCCACAAGGGCAATGGAGACTTTAGAAACTCTGCGCTGTGTGAAAACAAGCATACTGCCATATTGGGAAGATGATGAACTCCAATGACAACTATGGGCGCTGTATCAACACGTTCTGCTAGGTAATGTGTATCACCTTTGACTTCCTGCCTCCCTTCTCTGGTGGCCAGCATTTCTCTTCATACATATCCTACATATATTCATATTCCTCAGCACCCCTGAAACTCAGGTACAATCTTGTCACACTACAGTATGGCCTAGTTTGATGCTAAGTTTAGAGGGAAATACTTTATTTGCTGTTCTTTTGTAAAAAAAAAAAAAAATTCTTTTTAAAAACCAATGGACAGTTTAAAATAAACTAATGACAATACAGTAGTTCTAAGTACAAAGTCACAAGACAAGGAAAGAAGAAGCACCCTTTAATTTGCAATGGGTTAGAAATGCTGTCTACCACCCCACAAGCCCTGGCTGTTGCCCTGTCTGCACTCAGGGAACAGAGGCCCTAGACACGTTCTCAATGTGTAAGGCTAACTTCACTAAAAATAACCAACTACTCAAGGGGAGAGAGAACTATCTCCTTCCTTTGACAATATTACTTTAAAAAAGGAAATGGTAGCCAGGTGATGTTGGCACCCACTTTAATCTCAGGAAGTGGAAGGCAGAAGCAGGCAGATCTGAGTTCAAGGCCAGACTGGTCTACAAAGTGAGTTCTACGACAGCCAGAGCTACACAGGTAAAGAAACTATCAAAAAACAGCAAAAACAACAAAAGGCAATGCTGTCTGGACGATGTGACAGCTTAGTCACTGAGGAAGCCGGAAAGGCAAGCACTGATATTTACAGTATGCACTTGTGGTGGCCGGTGATGCACCGTGAGCTGAGGCCCTGCTGATCCCAGGGTCAGTCCGTTGTTCACAACGTATGTGGTGGTCTGAGGCACTCGAACTGTAACACCTGGAAAAGAAAATGAAACAGAATATAAAGGAAATATCAAAATTCTACTGTAAATTTGTTGGAGCATTGTAAACATTATTAGTAAAGCAACTTTATAAAAAAATTCAAGAGGAAAATGATTCCAACTGTCTCCAGTCGGCTAAGCTGTGACTCGACCACGAAGACACAGAAATCTTAAATTCAAGCATTTCATAAACACTTCCTCAAGTGGCACAGCAAGCTGCATGTAGCAGCATGGCCAACAAGAACAGCACAAACACAGGAGTCTTCAAGGACTAGTAGAAATGAAAACAACACTGTCTCTGCTCTCCAGGTGTGGGCAACACCTCTAACTCCAGGTGATTTGACATCTTTTTCTGGCCCGCGCAGATAGATAGACACATACACACACATGAACAAACAAATCTTTTTTTACCCCTGTTAGTGGGGTCTCCACTTTCTCTCTATATAAGGCTAATCAGCTGAGGACACACTTGGGAAAACAGCTGTGACACTGCCCAGGGTCAACACAAGGGAATTTCAAACCACCTACTCTCCCAATCATGTCTCCTCCAGACATTCAGTACTTGATCCAAGTTAGTATTGCCAGGTTCCCTGGCTGTTCCAGAACTCATCCATGACCCAATCAAACAACTGCCTACACTGACGGCATTAAGAAAAGCGAGGACAGCAGACAGACAGGGAGGTATAAGGAAAGACAGAAGAAGGGCAATAAAGATCCTAGTGTGGAAAACGTCACTTCTGGGTCACTTTTACTGTTTTTCTTTAAACTTTATGCATTCTTATTTGTCTATTTATTTGGGCTTTTTGACATAGGGTCTCATGTAGCTCAGGCTAGCCTTAAAATTATTATTTAGCCAAGGATGACCTTGGACTCCTGATCCTCCTGCCTCCACTTTCCAAGTGCATGCACTTCATGCCCAGCTTCTAAGCTTTAACTATAAATCTTTCCCTATGCTATATTCTACTATTAAGACATATATTCTATGCTATGAATACACAGTATCTAATACAGAATGGCTACAGTTACAGCTTAAATAACCTCTAAATTTCCTGGGATAGTTTCCTTCCTTTAATTTCTTCAGCCGCCTTCCAGACTCTTAAGACTGTCAACAGAGACTACCCTTTTGCCATGACATCCCTTTTCTGGGTGAGCCACAACTTATCATTCCAACTCCGATTTGGATAGATGGTGATTATTAAGAGCAGGGCATAAAGTACATGCCTTTAAACTTCAGCCTGCAGAAGGCAGGAGTGAGCAGACCTAGGTGAGTTTGAGGTAAGCATGTGTAGCACAGCAAGCTTCTACCCAGGAAAGGATAGACAGGGAGACCCTGTCTCAAAACATTAGTAAATATCAAATGTGGCGCTATAATATAGGCCACTAACAAAGCTAAGCTGAAGACAATATAAAGGCTATAAATCCTACAGTATACATGTCCAATTCCTCTCTTTTAATCATAAGAAGGGCTGGATGTGGTGGTGCACACCTTTAATTCTAGCACTTGCGAGGCAGAAGCAGGTGGAACTCTGTGAGTTCCAGGCCAGCCAGGGTTACAAACTAAGACAGCCTCTAAATAAATAAATAGGGGAGAAAAAAAATAAGTATTTTTCAAAATCCATTTTAATAGATATAACTATATGCTTGTGGTGCTTTGAGAAATGTATACATGGTGGAATGGCTAAGTTGAACTAATTACCTCACATCATTTTAATTTTTGCTATAAAATCACTTAAATCTCCAGTAGCAGCAATTTCCAATGTACTGCAAAGTTACTAACCATACAACATAAGTGCGTTGCTCAATGTGTCCCTTACATCGTTACTAACCATACCATGCAAGTGCGTTGTTCAGTGTGTCCCTTCGTATGATAACCCAAAGTCAGTATGGATCAGTTCTCACACTTCAAAGCCACAAAGAAAAAAGAGCCTCTTACTATTTTGAGGGTTGACCTGGCGAACAGCAGGAGCCTGCATAACGGTTCCTCGCAGGGGAGCCTGAGCTGGTGGTGCTGGCACAGTTGTATAAACCACCTGGTGATTTGCAGGAGCTCTTGGTACAGGGAGTCTTGTGGTCACCTGAGTTACTGGACGATGTGTTACATTCACGGTGGTTGGAGCTAATAGAAGCCAACAAAAGATAACAAGAATCTAGTCAATTCTATGTAAGGAGACAGCATAAAATTTGCCATTACACAAAATTTGACCATGGGGGACAGGCTTTCAGAACCATGTATAGATCACATACTTTAAGCCCTTCCTCCAGTCCCCTGGGTCATGTACATGCATTTTCCCACTTCAGGTGAGCTAACTACAGCAAGGGACAGGCTATTGCCTAGCAATAAGGAACAAGTTCAGCTGAAGCAATCATCCAACACCCAGGCAAACTCATCAAATCAGGAGACTGAAGACAAGCAAGCCAGCACAGCTCAAACAGGCTGCATCCAATACTACTACATAAAGGAGGCTACGGCCTAGGACTGGGGGGCGGGGCGTCCCCACACTGTATTATCTGTAGGAGGGACTTTTGTTCCAGGGCCTAGTTTGACTTCCGCTCTTCAAGCACATCTATGGCCTGCACTGGACAGATGGCTGGCTGATGAAGTCCTCTTCATTCTTCCTGCACCAAGCCTGTTTCTATCTGACAGACTAACTCAACAGGCTCTCTTGCTTGACCAAGCCAACTATCAACTCTGCTGGCCTGGTCTTTTTGCACTCACCTCAAAGCACCAGGGACTATGAATCAGCCACACACCCATGTTTCTGAAAACTTGCTGGTGGCTTGCAGATAAGCATGTATTATTTTAGAAACTTAGAAGTAGGCAGCTTTTTATCTTTTTATGTAAATTCTTGACCCAATTATTAGTAAACAATATAACATCATTTAGCTCCTGTTCCTGCTCCAGTGCATAGGCATATGGACATTGCTCTGGCAACTGTTGAAGCTGTGTGTGATGAAGTTAGGAAAAGATGAGTTGTTTGTGTTTCTACTCCCTCCCCTTCCACAGGAGTTCTTTCTGAGGATGCCACTGTCCAAATCAAAGCCTGACTGCAAGCTGCATTTTATAAACTTGACACAAAGAAAGTTGAATGTCTTTTTACGTTTTACTTTTTGTGTGCATGTGTGACGATCAGATGACAATTTTGGGGCGGTGGTTCTCTCCTCCACTAACCGGGAGTCAAGGACTGAAGTCACTCTGTCATGCTTGGTGGCAAGTGGCTCTACCTGATATTCAATCCGCATTTCTACAGTTCATAAAACTGACTTGAGTATTGCAATTTACTTTAAAAAAATCTACCTATATCTTTGGCTGGCCATGATAATTAACATTTTATCCCCTCTCTGCGGGTTAAGTTTTCTTCTCCCAGCTTTCCTGCCTAATTTTATCCTATTCAGCTACTAACCAGTCAGCTTGTTTTTAAACCAATCTTAGCAACATATATTCACAGAGTGTACAGAAGGATTATTCCACAGCACGTCTCTCCTTCTAATCTATGTTCCAGAAGCATGTCCTTGAACAATGTTAGCAGGTGCTTATTCAAACGAACAAAAAAAAAAATAAAAAAGGAAGTTTAAAAAGAAGCTGCAACAATGTGGTCATTCTAATCTCTATAAATGGTGTCTGCCTGTGTATCACTTATGTACCTGGTATTGGGAGGAGGCCAGAGAGGGCATCTGATCCCCTGGAACTACAGTGACAGAGAGTTGTGAGCCCCATGCAAGATCCTCTGGGAAAGCAACCAATATTCTTAACCTATGAACCATCTCTCCAAAACTAGTTTTCATTCATTGTAAGAGATGAAGTTCCACTATGTTTCTCAGGTGTATTTTAGGCACAGGTGATCTACTTCCAAAGAAGCTGGGATAATGTCACCATGTATGTCAACAATGGGAATTTATTTTATGTACTGCGTATTTCTAGTCGCCAAAATTCTCTGCTCTATTTGCTTATTTAAATGTTTACCTATTTATTTTTTGTGGCACTAGTGATAAGTTGAGGACCTCATGTATCCTAGTCAATTGTTCTATCTGAGACAAATCCCTAGGCCACAATAATGGTGACTTTTTAAAGTATTAATATTTTCTTGCTGATATGACTCTGAATTAGAATTCAAGCATAACTGAAAACAATAAATTTACTTCCATGTGGAGACAATGTATTCTATAATAAAATCAATGTGGAGAAAAACATATTAACAACGATATAAAGGTTCCCTTACTAAAGTCTTCTCAGAAAAGTGGTGATACTTGCCTAGCAGTATGTGGGGGCCTGGGTGCACGCGCGCACACACACACACACACACAAAATCAATGTGGAGAAACAACGATATAAAGGCTCCCTTACTAAAGTCTTCTCAGAAAAGTGGTGATACTTGCCTAGCAGTATGTGGGGGCCTGGGTGCACGCGCGCACACACACACACACACACAAAATCAATGTGGAGAAACAACGATATAAAGGCTCCCTTACTAAAGTCTTCTCAGAAAAGTGGTGATACTTGCCTAGCAGTATGTGGGGGCCTGGGTTATGCTCTCTAGCACGCACGCACACGCGCGCACACACACACACACATGGCTCTTAAAGACCCTCATGGCTTCTATGCCTTGACCCTCTTGTGAGAGCCTTCTGAACTCAATTATTGCATCTGATGACAACTGCCTAAGGACACTTCACTCCACACTGTAAAATAGGTAACCGGCAAGATCACTTTGGATCAAAGTTAAAGAGACACAGATTACTAAGGGTTGAATGCAATAGTACCTATATTTAGACAGAAAAATGGCATCTAAATATAAAAAGCAACATAAACATCTAGACCAGAAATAGACACATAAGCATGTATTTTTGGCTAGAAATGCCAGCAGAATAGGCTGCAGTTGAAGTGACGAACATGAGATGACATCAAGATTCTGAAAGGGAAAAGATGCACAGTATACACGAACCAGCATTCACAGGCTATACCAAAGAACAATTTCAAAGGTTAACATATGAGTCGCTGAACCACTAGAAAACATCCCATTTATTCACTAATTATTCTGGCACTCTGACTTTCACGGCTGAAATGGCATTTAGCTCAGTCATCCTTACTCAGTGGAGTGCTTATGGAAGCACTCTGCAGACAAATCTCTGAGCAATAACCTAACCTGGAAGAAGCCTTTGGTTGACTTTGAAATAGGCTACATACTCTTGAAATGTAGCAGGCAAAATCTTAGCATGGACTTCTTGATAGTATGGTAGGTTGGTTAAAACTAGGCTCAGACCCTGCCTCAGTGGCAGACTGCTTATATAGCAAGCTTAAGACCCCAGGTTATTTACATACATACATACATACATACATACATACATACATACATACATACATACATACATATGCACACATACTTATATGTGTGTGTAAGTATGTGTGCATATATATGACCATCACTGAAATTCTTTGGTTATATTCAGAACAAAATCATTACAAGTAGCTTTTCCAGAGAGGTAAATGATTTCTGCTCTTCTGAGCAGCTGAGGACAATGACACAGAAAAGTGTCATAATTATTCTCTACCTACGCTGCTCCTTAGGGCAGTGAGCAAAGCCAGATCACAAACATTCTCTTGAAAGTAAGAAGCATTACTCTTTAAGATTTTATTGAATTCTTCCCAGGATTCCTTAACCACTGTCCTATACACAAACTAAGGTTCCTGCTCGGTGACTCAGCAGCTCACCTGTAGGCAGTAAGTGGATGGTCGTCTGAGATGGCCCACTTGTCGGCACTCCAGATGGCTGAGCAGGTGGTGCTGGCTGAATGGGCTGCAACGGTCGAGGCATGGGCTGAGAAGTGCTCATGGCTGGCGCAGGATGACTCAGCTTCTTGGGCTCTGCTAATGAAAACAAATTATGTGGCTGATGACAGCCACCACAAGGCAACACAGGCCTGACTTTTAACTCGGAAACTTCTTTGCTTGTCACCTACACATAAATTTCCCTCTTCAGAAACTACTTTCTGTTCTCATTATGTAGATTTTTGCTGATTTGAAAATCTAGTCAGAAGCTATTTAAATAATTCACGGGTGCTTCTTAGCAGATTCCAGCTCACACCTTTAGAGGAATAATTTTATTTTTCAATACAAGAACCTTCTAGATTTAATATATCATACTGACTAGAATACCTTCATTGTTAAAATGCTTGTATAGACATTTGTTTGTACTCCTATATCAAAGACATTCTTCTAGACAAATACTGTGAACTGATGGCTTCCCCTGACTTTCAGTTTTAACTGCTCACAGTTGTTTAGATTTGTATGTAAATGGCGGTCATCAGCACTATTTGTTTCTTAAAGTACAAAGGCTTAAAATATCAAAAAGGATCTCTGATGGCCTACAAAATAACTGTCTATATCTCAGTCAAACCTAATAGGAGAAGAACACTCAGATGGGCTGGGAAGAACATAGGCTGTTTTCTACAGAAGATGAGCCTCATTCATTTCTATACTGTGGAATTTCTCATTAAAACATCATCCATAATTGTGGTTCATTCAGCTTGTCTCAATAGACTTTAGATTGGGAGAACTAAGATGACCCAAAGGTGAGGCAATGAAAGCAGCCCCAAGAGGCTAGCATGCTAGCCGGCAGGATGCCTGGAACTCATGGCCAGCTCTGCCTCCCAGCCTGCTGCTTCTGTGTTTATTTTTGTGCTTTAGGAATTCCTGAAAGTCAAATCCATCTATCAATAAAAGTAAACAAAACACAGTTCAAAGGCAAATTGAAAGTCTTAAAATTAGCGTTGCAAGCGCCATCATCACACCAGCACAAGGCCAGCCTCAATGGAGGACAAGAGAAATATCTCAACTGCACCTCAGCTTTACGTGGCTCTATAGTGATTTGAGTTAACTACATTTAATTTTATTTCTCCCAAAGCAACTGTCTTATACCGTAAAATATAACTTTGTCAAACTTTTATTAAGTTCATTGACTTCAAGATAAAAACAGTTAGTGCCAGGTGGTGGTGGCACACACACCTTTAATCCCAGCACACTCGGGAGACAGAGGCAGGAGGATCTCTTTGAGTCTGAGGCCAGCCTAGTCTAAGAGATTAAGTTCCTGGACAGTCAAGGTTACACAAATTTGTCTCAAATTAAAAAAAAAAATCAAACAACCAAACAATAACAAAACAATTAGCATTAGCATCATGGTTTTACATGTCTGTGAACAAAGATATTCTAATAGCCAAAGAAGTCTGAGAAACACTACATTTTGAATTATGGATGGAGATTTACATCATAAATCGGCACTAAAGGCAAGATCAGAGTAAATTAATAATAAAAATAAACCATTGAATAGGGGTAGGAAAGGGGTTCGAGACAGGGTTTCTCTGTGAAAGTCCTGGCTGTCCTGGAACATATTTTGTAGACCAGGCTAGTCACAAATCACAGAGATCCACCCCTTGCTCCACATGCTGGGATTAAGAGTGTGTGCCACCATGCCTGGCTAAACCACTGAATTTTAACTCAGGACTTTTCCAGTTAGAATTACTAACCAAGTAACATTTATTCATGAAGTGTAGATTATGGCTTAGTATCTATCCAGTTTAGTTTCTGAATACTGGAAATAAGAAAATGATTAGGGTGACTGACGGGTGAGAATTATTAAATTTTGATTTTTATTCATATAGCACCAAAGAAAATAAATTCTAATGATCAAAATTAAATGGGCATACACTTACAAGCACCTACACAGAAGAGGGAGTGAAAGGAAGAGAAAGGGGGGGGCAAAGGGGAGAGGGAGAGAAATCAAGAGAGCAAGCAACCAAAGAGTTGATTCCTGGGTCTCTGGCTGACTCTGCTGCTGCCTATGTCTACAAAATTCCTTCAACTCTAGACTGAGGCCGAGGCTTCATTAGAAAGAGCAAAGGCGCTCCATAAGTGGAGCATGCTATCTGCTGCTTTTCTCTACAACCTGTTTACCTTCATTCAGGGTCTGACTGCTGATTCTTAATTCTACCTCTAAACACTCTCAGTCTGCAAGGGAAACATCGCCCATCATTATGAGGGGACGTGGCATTCCGGCCTTTCTCCCCGGAATCTCTCGGTACCTTGAGTCATCCCGCTTTCCTCATCGTCCATTGTGAGGTCAATGACACCGCTTGAATCACTGCCAGAAGCTTTCCCACTCTGAAAAACAAAACTTGGTTGATCCTGTGACACAACTAAATAATTGTGTGGTAACCATTAGGGCAAAAGGGGTGAAGGGCCTAGTTCAAGCTAGGCCCCTAAATGCCTTTATCTCAACAGTTTGACGTCAACAGCACAACACAGCTGTGAGCTAAAACTCCCAGAATAAAACATAAACACTAATTGTTGCAATACAATGTAATTTTCAAATACTTTCTAACAAAATTCTAATAGTTTTATACTGTGGAATAATGCTCTTGTACCTGTAAAGATTTGTCACATGTACTGGTTTAATTAAATGCTGATTGGCCAATAACCAGGCAGAAGCATAGGCAGGGAGACTTGACTATAAGAATTCTGGGAACAGGAAAAACTCAGTCTGCAGTCATCAACCAGACACAGAAGAATCAAGATGAGAATGCCTCACTAATAACCGGTACCAAGTCATGTGACTAAGTTGTAAGAGCTAGTTAATAATAAGCCTGAGCAAACAGGCCAACCAGTTTTTAACTAATATAAGCCTCTGTGTATTTTGTTGAGACTGAACAGCTGTGGGACCAAGCAGGACAGAAACTTACATCTACAGGTTTTTTTTTTAAACAAATAACGCTGTCTGTTATGCAGAGTTGCTGTAGGTGCCATTTTCTGACAATGGAAACATCAGTCAACCTTACCCTAAGTGATCAATTATAAACAATATCAAAATACTAAGGACTACTGTTACAGAGAGGCTGCAAAGAATTAAACTGTTTTTCCTTAAAAAAAAAACACATGGCTATGTCATTAGATATCCAATTTAACCAAACTCAGCACAGTGTCCAAAATCATTATAAGACAATAAAGATTAAAAATAAAAACAAACCCAATAGTAACAGAAGAAGAGAGAACAGCACTGGCTGCAGAGACAGCATCAGACAAATTAGCTGTAGCTTTCATTCCAACTCCTGAGCTATGTGAATTAATCTCTTTAGACATGTAAGTAATTATAAAGATTAATCCAAATGTATGTACAAAATGATTAACATCACATATGAAATATGGTAATGTTTAACAAATGATAATTATAATTTTTGTTGAGACATGGCATCTTGAGATGGACTCTAATTAGGGAGTTTGTCTGTGAAACTCAGGTTGAAACTGAAGGCTGTAATGGGGCCGCAGATATGCCATAGTGACACTGCTGAAAACCAACCAGGGGAAGAAAGCGTGGACTACAAACAGGACAATTCTATGCTGTAGAGGAGCACTAAGTCATGGCTACATAGACGTTTCATCCAAATGCCAATTTTATTAAAATCCTCTAAACAAAAACTTTTAATGTATAACAAACCTCTCCCTTAGAAAAGAAGAAAAAGGAACAGAAAACTTATATTTAGTGAGTTGAGTGAGACTAGCCTGGGCTACACAAGATCTGGTCTCAAAAACAAAACAAAACCCTGCAGATAAAAGGAAAATTACACTTTCTGTTGCTTATCATGTGACTCTGAGAGAAAGGGAACCAACCTTACCTGTGATGTGCTGTCTGCCATTTTCTTATTAACAGAAGAATCTACTGTTCTGTTTGTCTGGTTTTCTGAGAATTAAACAAAAATGGAAACTTAACATGTGTAATATGTAAAGGGTTGCTTTACACACAGTAATTTCTATGTCCTTCTTCCAACTATTTTTTCCGTCAGCATGGTCATATTATAAATGTTAAAAATGTTAAAGTTTCATACACTCATTACCCGGCAATGTAAACTACCCTAAAGAAGGCCTGAGAGATGAAACTGATTATTAGTACAACACAAATGAGAAAACAGTCGAGTGAAACATCATTCTTTCACAAGATCTGAAAATCTTTGGGGAAAATCTAAGACTGAAAATGTCCATAATGCATTCATTACAGAAGGTCACAACAACCATGAGAAACATACACACACATCAGTTCAAGTACAGATTTCTTTTGTGTGCTTTGTGCAGGAGCTTATGCTTGTTCATGGCTGTGGCTGGAGGCAGGAAGATGACACCAGCTGTCTCCATCTTCAGCTGCCACCTTATACTTTTAGGTAGTCTGCTGGTGAACCTAGAGTTCGTTGATTTGGCCAGGGTGGTTGGACAAGGAGCTCCAGGAATCTCCCCATATCCGCACCATTACGCTGGCTTTAGATTCCACAGCCAGACCTGACTTTGGTGTAAGAGTCGGGGCTCTGAACTGGGGTCCTCATGCTTGAGCAATTTATTGTATCATCCGCATACCCATATTATGTTCCTGTATTCATTTTCATTTAACTTGCATTAGGTTTCCATCAGAAAACTGTTATGTTATGAAAACTGAAAAGCAAGGGTATCCCTGTCCAGGCTCTAGCAGACAAAGAGGAACTATCTCTTCCACCGACCACAGTTCTTCGCTCCCATGCTCTGATCATTAGTCCCATTGTCAAGAGTGCCTTGTTTCACAGCATCCCATCCTTTCTCTGGAGGCAAACAACTTCCTGCTCAAAATATGGCATCCCTGCATTTCAAACCCTCAAAACATATACAGAGAAGATCATTTGTGCAAAAAGCTGATAAAATTGTCTATATTACATATATATAACTCTACATTTAAAGACTCAATTAAGAAAAACATCCACATGTTAAAATCCAAGGACAGGAAACTGATGCTTTCAATGTTGCTTTAATTTTATTTTTGGAGAAATATAAACTTACTTTTTAAAATATATTTTAAACTTGGCAGGATGTAGTGGTGTACACCTTTAATCCCAGCACTTGGAAAGCAGATATGTATTATTTCCATAAAGACTTTTATCATAAAAGCTTTACCTGTCAAAGAATTAATATAACCAGGCAATATTCCAAAAACTTTTTTTTGCATACACATTAAATGTATGTATATATGTATATGTGCATATGTCTGTATGTATGTTTGTGTGCATATGCGATTTTGTTATCCAGAATGATTCTAGGAATACCTGTCTAAGGATAAGTTAATTATTCACAAAACTGTAACCTTTCCTCTATATTTGTAATATGCTCTGCCCTTTAAACTACAGGCTAAAAAATTTCCCTCAGTTTGCTGTTTTGTTTTATTTTGGTTTGGCTTTTTTTTGCTTGTTTTTTGACACA